>JADLZN010000173.1:0-152500 GCA_018155175.1 Sinocyclocheilus anophthalmus
ACAAAGACCTTGAGATCTGATTCCAAAACTCACGTTCTCATCTGGACTACAACTCCCAGAGAGCCGTTCAGAGATCTGTAAGGCCTGCAGGATGGGATTACCCCCATTACAGAAATCTAAGGAGGGCTTTGCGAACAAAATAGTCATTCGCTGGCCAGTCAAGGAGGCTGAGGGGAAGAGCAATAAAAAGCAGTAGAATACTCTGCCGAATAAACAAAAGAAAGCAGGGTCATCAGGAATATTATTAAAACTGTGCGCATATGACAGCTACGGAAGTGAGGAGAACAGGTGAACAATTACTCAGTGTCTTCATCCGGAGAGCGGTCCGATTATGGAGATGAGCATTTGTGATATGATAATGCCACAGTGTTCCACCTCCAAAAAGATTCTAGGCAATCTCCCTCGCCACATTAAAACCCATTAAATTCCACACACAATTTTTCTCATCTAAAAACCACAACACAACACAGCACAACACATAAAAATATAAAGAGAAATAATATAAATTTAAAAATAAAATAAAAAGTTTTTAAAATCCAAACAGAAAATCCCAAACCATGTTTTGAACAGAATCCTATTTTGCCATACTATGAAGTCTTCTGTAGTGAAGTGATCAGATGGACCTGTTAATTTGCCAAAATCTGTGCCACTTACCTTCCCATTTCCAGTGTGAGAAATAACGAACTAATACCTGCGGTGTTCTTTCTTGAACATAATTGATTCACACTTGCCAAAAACAAACCATTTTTACACACAAACGGAATAAATGCATTACAATGGTGTTTCCTGTGACACGATCATAGACAGCATTGCTATTAACCAAATATAATGAGGTATGTGACAACACATGTAATATTCTTTAAATCTTTGTATATAATGTTCACCTGCTATTATATATACTAAGAAGCATTAGTGTATAAGCGAATGGCATATGCTAATATTACATTCCAAACGCAGGACACACATTCACGAAGATGTCTGTTATGTTTTAAAAGAGTGGACTTTGCACTGGTGGATTATCCAGAGGCTTGGTTCAGTCTTCCTCTATCCCATACACCCATTTTTAAGGGCACGGCATCGCTGATCGAGCTGGGGAGCGTCAAGAGTGCTTTGGGTAGACATGTGATGAGGAGGGGATTGTGTGGTTAAATAGAAGATATTGACAGCGAAGTAGCAGGGCCAGATTCCTCATTATGTAATCGGATCTTTATAAAAAGTCATTCTAAGTAACCGTGATTTCATCAGGTCATTATCTTGAACATAAATATGTCCTCTTGGCCATAACATACATGTGGTTAACAGTCAACCTCTTGAACATGGTGGACAGTTCATCTGTTCCGTATTCGCCACCAAGCATGCATAGTAAAACGCAGTCAGCGGCCTCAGTAACCCCAGAAAAATCCCTGGTTTGGGTGCTGGGCCAGACAGCGTGACTAAGCCTGAGGTGGATGCGTCCAGGGGGGTGAGCAAGCTAATGCATCTATAGCCTCTTCTAACATAATGTGTTTTCTACCGGAGTAAACACCACCTCCAACAAAAACAGTCAGTCGCATGTGTTTCGATAAGTCTGCACATGGCACACAGAAAAAGGGATAGCAGGATTATTTGTCAGTGAATAATGACACACTGCTCACACAATCGTCACTTCAAACAAGCAGCATTTGTTGGCCAGATGTGCAAACTGGGGTGCAAAAGTCGACGGCACCGTAAAACTGTGTGGGGAAATGTTCACACCCTTACACAAAAGTCACCTTTTCCCCCCCATGGTCCTATGAAATGATTTTGCACAAAATTAACAGGCGCAATGGTAAATGTGACTTTTGTCCGTTTATAATAACATTTAACAATTTGTAAAACTTACGAAGAATACTACATTAAGTTTTCTGTTGTGTCTGGCCATGCAACACAATACTAGGATGTTGTGGGTGGTTGCTAGGGTGTTGCGAATGGTTTGTTGCAATGTGGTTGCTAAGGTATTTTTTACAATACCATTCAAAGATTTTGGGGAAAGATTTTAATTTTTAAAGGAATGAATACTTTTATTAAATATTAATTACATTCAATGGAAAAAAAATTGACAGTAAAGACATGTATATGTTACAAAAGACTTCCATTTCAAACAAATGCTGTTCTTCTGAACTTTCTATTCATCTTTTTTAAACATGGGGAAAAAACAAAACACCGTACAACGTTTGCACACATCTTACCAACCACAATTTGAATGGTAGGTAAGTATTGTAGTTTTATTTTTATTTTATTGTATTTTAGTTAGTAGTATACACTGGTTAAATATCAAAGTTTGAATGCTTAAAAACAGCACATCTTCTTTTCCAAGTGCAAAATTGAACTACCATCAAGTTGCATGCAAAAGCAGTGGGGACGTACGCCAGGTGTAACGGAGCAATTGGGCTTGACACTTAGAAGCTGCCTTTTTTGCTACCACTAATAAGGAAGCAAAACCAATTTCATCAGAGACCCCAGGACCTATTTAAGCTCCTTACGGCTTAAGATACCTAATCACCAGCTGGTCCCTTAGATCCATTAAACAACTTCTTTATTATCGTTTACAAGCTGTGCAATGTCCAGAAGGTCCCGTGAACAAAGCAGACAAGCCCTCACTGGGTGCTCCAAAACCTGGGTGAACTGAGCCTGTGTCATTGTCCCGGCCCTGGTTCTGTTATGCTGTATGAAAAAAAGTTACTGAGGGACCGGTGCAAAGGGTCCAAACCCAATGATCTATTCATTTAATTGTCCCACAACCCCCCAATTCACAGGAGAAAAGCAGAACTATGGGTGGGGGCTGGTGGCTGTAGAGGGCAGCAGGGGGTCAGTTTGATTTCAAAGGCCGGGGTACGAGCTCACCGTGAATGCGGACCAGCATCTGAAGGAGGGGGCTGCGCTCTGCGGTCTCAGTGTTGCAGCACAGCCCTTGGACAGTCCGGCAGGGAGCCACGAGAGTCTAGAGGAGCGTGAAGGAGGAAAAATAGCCCATGTATGTGTACTTCAGATTCACAAAAGAAAAGCCCCATTGAAGTTTCCTGAACCTTTGTTGAAATTTGAATAAGACGGAAAAAAAGAGCTTCTGTCAGCAAAAAGTTTTGAAATACTAAATGCAAAAACCATGAAGTCCTCTAGGTTAATTATTTTGCAACTATGATAAGATTAAACACGACCAAAGAGGACACGCTGGGAATTACTTATGTCATGCTCCTTTGATTCCAATTAAAGTTTTGTAACAAAGTAAAAGTACACGCAAAAAAGTTAACATTATTATGCACCCTCAAGTCATTTAAAACGTACTTGGTCCTTTTTTATAAAATGACCTTTTTATAAAGGTCCCATATTATGTGTGGCAAGGGATGCACTTTTTGACCTTAGAAATCCCGACCGCCGTGTGTGTTCACTGCTTTATAAAGCTTGGAAGAGCCAGGATAAATTTTATTATAACTCCGATTGTATTTGTCTGAATGAAGAAAGTCATATACACTTAGGATGTCTTGGGTGAGTAAATCATGGGGTAATTTCTCCTGCGCATATAAATACAGATAGAAAAGCACAGCGTGAACATTCTGCAAAGCATCTCTCATTGCATTCCATGAAAAAGCGACAGAATTTGTATTCTTTTACTCTACGGCTCAATGACATTGCTTTCTGTGAGGGACTGTGACATGCAGCCGTTTATTAGTGCCCTCAAAACACACAAAGTGACCTATCACACACACAAATAATTCATAAATGCCTCTCTTTGTATGCTTCCACTGAGAACTAATGTTGATTTTTTTGATGCAGCCCTTTTGACACTGAAAGAGAAAAAGACACTTCCTGTTTTCTCTTGCCCTCTCACTCTCTCTTTCTCTCCCCGCCTCCCTCCAAGCCTCTTCCCCTTTTCATTTGAAACACAACTGGCCTTTTCTTTCGTCGATGTCTACCAGAACAGCATCTAATTCACTCAGAGAGACATTATCAATTGATGCTCTCATGTCAGTGAATCAGGGTCGGCGGGTCTGGAAGAGGTTTTAAAGGGAAGCCCTGAGGCAAACGGACTACTGGGTGCATTTAATAGCACGTCTTCCTGTCTGCGAGAAACTGAGACTAATGTCACAAGTAGGTCACAGAAACATACCTCTGACCCCCTCAGCTATCACTTCATGTGCGGTGCGTTGAACTTTAACGCATTCAACTACACATAATCTACAGCCTCGCAGGGCGAACGATTTCCTGTGGAAACAGCAGGAAGGATAGTCATAGTGAGATTTTCACAACATAGCATGCAATTAGCGTCTTTAATTTAAGCGACTGACTTGCAGTGAGGTGCGTGTGATGACATGGTCTGTTCATGAAAATGCCGGCTAGTGCGTTTTGTGGTTGTGAGGTTTAAACTCACGGGACTCCGCCCTATCTGCCGCCCAGGGCCTAAATATTGCATCAGCAGGAAGTAAAGAAACAGAGATCGACAGAAAAAAGTACAGCTCATGTGGCAGTTGAGGAAGTCGTTCTATTAGTAAGCATTATCAAGTAAGAACTAAAGAAGCTACTTCGCCCTGCCTTTATGCAGCAAAAAATGGTTTAGGCCGTCTTCTGCATTTCTGTGTGCCTAAATTAATCGAAATGTCCAACTAAATAAACCAAACTCTTTTCCACACACCCATCAAAACCAGAGAAAAGGCCCATACATTCCGTCTATACGACATAAAGGTTACAAAACAGGCAGTAAGTAGGCCACCTTTACAAAGGACAGTGAGCAGTGGCATACAATTCACCCCCTAGGGGACCACTTGGCTACGGCCCTTGGTTCCTCACTACCAGCCGCTTCCTCAGAATGGGATGGCCCAGCCGACCAGATCTCATAGACGCAAGTCAGCCTACACTGCGTCCAAACGCGACCCACTCAGACCGTACGAGACGTGGAGCGCCCAAGACGCGACCACGAGCTCGAGACGGCGAGCGGCATAGCCTTGACTAGAGCGTTGCAAGTGCAACCAGGTGATGTACACACGAAGGTGACATAGATATGATCGACTCGTTTTTTTGCTGTCATGTAGTTTCGCCACCAGAGACACCCTAGCTCTCAGTCCTGTACAAACAAGATCCTTTCCCACCTATCCATTGTGGCGGGATATTTCGATTAGAGTTGATTAACCCTAAGAACTCCTCTACTGATTGTGAATATATGTTGTGGAGCTCTTGGTGGGCACCCATTCAGGACGCCAGTCATGTTACGGAGAATGACTTCTCTCGAATTGTTATAGTAAGCCGTTTCGATTATGCCACGTTGACTGCTGAGTAGGTACTGTATGATGCATTGAGTGTCTATTAATGCGTGATCATGTTATGAGTTTGCTAATCTGAATATTAGTTATTGCATCACAGCTAATCTGATCATTGTTTCGTTGGATGCGTAGAGTCACCCCACATGCATGCAGGGCGTTGTAATTGTAGTGGGCTATGTGGAGAGAGTGAGTGAGTGAAGTAGAATGTTTATTGTTTAGTTAAAACTTTAGTTACCCCGTGAACGAGTATCAGTATGAATACATGCACCAATGTGTAGACTAGTACTTTATATGGAGTACGTCATGAAATACATGCAGTGAGAAACCGTGTGAGCTACACTTGCATCATTAGGAAGTGCTTGCCTCTGTCTCCATAGTACTTAAAGGTTGGTATTAATGTTAATACCGTTTTAAATAATCCTGATAAGCTAGTAGAACTGTCTTAGCTGAACATCTTATGATATGCCTGGTAAACTAGGAGAATACATTATAGTATTGTCTATGTATTTGGTCCGTACATGGAATATAGGGTTAGATGAGCCATGTCTTATCTTATTAGGCTGTCTTTGTGCTCTATACCACAGCCCACAACCTTTACTACAGCTGCCAATGCGCCTCGCTTTTTATTCACCTTTTCCCATCCTCGCGATAAACTATTCGTCCCTCCAAATGCTTATCACATAACAACCATAGTCAGAGCGCCACAATCATGCAATTCCAACTCCGGCCCTTTACATGCAGCTTCACACTGCGCGCTTGAGCGCCTTACGTGCTCACATATCCGTCATTTGCTTATGTTATGACCAAAGTCCGATCTGATATTTTATAGCCGTACGAATGCTTCTGTTGACATTAACGACACTATAGAATGTACTTAAGCGCCATATCAGGTTATTGGGGAGCCCGTGCGGAAAGGGACTTTAAGTACAGTACCCTTCTCACAGGGCAATCTCCCTTTCCCTTCTACCCGCCCCTTCGTCCTCCTCGTGCCCTCCTCCTTCACATACATTCCGAGCTTCATTTCACAATTGGTGCTAGTTCACCCAACAACGGGCGCCCCAGCACTAAGTGGAGAGTGCCCTACACTTTCTCATCCTTTTTCCTGTTGCCCGATCTAGCCTTTCCCCGTTTTCAGTTCTTTCTTTGTCCTCCCTTCAACCTTCCTTTCTGCCCCGCCTTATTCCCAATTCGTCTGATTTCGTCTCCTTGGAACATAGACCAGAGGCATCTCTGCGGCACGTACCCTTTTTGGCATACAATGTTCATGCGCCCCCCGAACGTGTTCTCTGTGTAGCTTTAGCGAAAGAGAAAGGCATGCAGGTTTGCGCCGGCCACTAGTACTTTGGTGTCTTAGGGTATCCCCATGTCACACCTGTACTCGTGACCGCCCCACATGTCAGCGTGATGCACGTTGTCTTCCTGAGTTACACAGATCAAGTGCACGTAAATAGGTTGTGCTCGCTCCGGGCCCTGTGCCGCTTTGGCAAGCCCCTGCGCACAGCAGAGTTGGGTTTTTTGGGGGATGTGCTGTGGTGGACCTGAGTGGTGTGTGTTGCTGCTCCTACTATGGGACGGAGCCTCCAGGTAAGATGATTGATGTCACCCTGTTGGTGTGTGGTATGGGTCCGGCCCGCCACATATACCAACCCTTCTTCATTGCGCCGCGGTCTTACCACACACCATATTTCCTATCTGACCTATGCCGTCCTTTCCTCATCATTCCGTCATCTCATCGCGGTCACTTTCGGCTGCTTGTCTTACACACTGGTAGTACTCCACAGAACTATGGACCTCGTGGGGTCTTCGTCTTGACCCTCCCCCCCCCCCACACCGCACCCCTGGAGACGTTCAGTCACCCCACGTCGTTGCTCTGATATGAATTTAAATACCCTTTGCTAGTTTGGATGGAGGCCACTTTGTAGAGTGTGCAGAGTCAAAGTGTGCAAGGGACTGTATCAAAGACTGGACTGCATCCCCCTAATCGCATGTCAATCAAAATACTTCTCCTGCACTTAATGTTCAAATTCATCCTGACGTGCAGAACTTGCGGAGCCTTATGTTCGTACTTTGTATACACCCTGGGCCTGGTTGGACTTTGATATTTCATTTGCCTCCGCCATACTGCTAACGCTGATCTATCGCCATGCATCCCAGACCTCCAGACCACAGGATGTACAAGGGAGAGGTTGGGTAAAGTCTCCCTGCCCCGGTGCCTTCCTCACGCGTCCCACCAGACCCACCCAACAAGCTCTTTTCCACCCCTCCGATTAGCTCTTGGAGTGTACGCTACTTCTCCATTAACACTGAAACGCACACACTGGCACCGCAGTCTATTGTCTCCCACAGGCCCCCCCGCCTTTGTCAATCTTATTATATGACTCCCCCGACAAACACTGCAATTTGCAGCTCCTTAGTATCCTTGACATGATAAAGCCTAAGTCATGTCAGAAGGAAGCAGACCGGGCAATCTATATAAACCGATCATGCATTCCTCTACCTACTTGTCCATGATTGCCCGGCCACTCTATCTGGCCACCCTTGAAGTTCGACACGCTCCAGTTCACTACGAGAATCAGAGTGCGCGCCCCGGCACTGAACGAGCCAGTAATGCAATCTGGTTACATCCAACGTTTTTCAGATTGCCCCGGTCTTAGCACATGTCAGCGTGGGGGACACTGTTGCCTGCATAGACCACAGACGATAACCCTCTACTCCGTCACTACAGACATCTGCCATGCCTACAGCCGCACGTGCTATTCTGTTCCACCGTATCTTGACTCTGACTATCGCGGGCCTTCATGAGCGCCAGGAGACCGCCCCCACAACTACAGCATACATGCGCCCCCTGAGTTCCCCCGCCCCCTGGAGGACATGGAGAAAAGGACCCAGAACCTACCCTCCTATATGATAGGCTATGTAGTAACCACCCATACCTACTATGGCCCCAGGATGAGAGCACCCAAGTTTCGACGCCTTGTTCGGCTTGATGGTGGGGCCCTGCCTGTGTACAGCCCTGTAAGCTCGTCCTACCCATGATCTGCAGCGTGTGAGTGATTACTTTTTTGTCTCAGCTAGTCGCCAGATCTTCCTGCGTACTGACTCATTCGCTTTAGTCTACTCGATCTCGTCGGTTACCCAGCTTACCCTACGATCTGAATCACCGGTATGGTAGCGTTTACCTGTGCATCCGGCGTGGTAACCGGAATGCCTCGGCGCTTCCTAACCAGCCATGTACCCTTAAACACCTGGTCCGCTGATTCCTCTTACACGATCACCCAATTACACCCTACTACACAATACTTAGTATTCGTGCATTACTACACCAACCCCCCACCACCACTAACCCCACACCAGTCCCATTTTCCACCATATCTCCCGATCTGACAATACACCCCTCGCCTTCGCTACCATCCCGTATGTCTTCGAGCGATGATTCACCCCCTATTTTACTATGATGTTCACTAGTATTCTCACTATCAGTTCTGTTATGCTTGGCGCTGTTCGCCATCGGCAGTAATCGAGGTTGAGATCACGACTCGGCGATTTGATCGTCTGCCGCGGGTCCACACACGTGAGTCAAAGTCGCCATCTTCTTTTTCCTGTCCTTCTCGCACCACCCCTCCGTTCACTGACACTTTCGAGGAACTCGCGCCACGTGATTTGTCTCCACGCCGTTCGTCTCGCTTGGTTGCTTTGACACTGCGGACATACTTCTGCTCCCCTTTGTCTTCATATCCTGCGGATGTGACTGGAGGGCTGAATGTTTGGTATCGGATTTAATTTTCACAGAGACACGAGTCGAGTTAATAGGCTCCTGGGACACCGATCTCGATTATCGACACGCACCGCTCGAATTTATCCCAGGTCCCCATACTGCGAGATTTCACCAGATTACAACCATGTTATTTAAGAGACGGTCTATATTTAGGAGATGCTTCGCGGTCCTCTGTTTCAATTGCGGTGCGCGTCTGTTGATACTTATCAAGAGTGAAGGTGTGATACTAAAGTGTTGGACACCGCCCTCGCCCCATGGAGTACTGTGAGAGTGAGATGCTTGTCTCTGGCGTAAGCGGCAGTTTTGTTTGCTGTTGTTAAATTCTGGTAACCCTGCCCTGCACCAATGACCAGTACTCTCACCTTGCACCGCACTCCACTAGGTGCTCACGTCCAGCGCATCGGCCAACCCACGCCTTATTTTCCGTGTGCCCTCCTTTATCTCCCAACCGGTAGCATGCAGGTCGGTTACCACACGATGATACCAAGATCTCCAAGTTTTTTCCCACCCACTATGATGAGGCATACGACACCACTCAAAGGCCCACCCATTTACCGCTTTGGCTCTTCACCCTGCCCACCGACACTTTCTAGTTGACTCCACTTCACATATAGGGTTTCGAGCGTTGTCAGTACTTCATCTTTTCTCCACACTATGGAGTAGTATTCTAGATATAATAGACATATTCCATCTTTCCGTTGCGCGCCCCTCTTTTTGTACTGTTGGCCTACCAAATATGGCTATTTCGGCCAAGTCTTCGGTTCTTCTTATACATCTGAGTTACTAGCGTAGGTGCTCTCTAAGCGAGGACGCCACATCCATACATTATAGTGAAACAGTCTCTTGTAGGTTTCCCTCCTTTATTATCCTTTCCTCCTCCAGAGTATTTGACGACTCCTCATGAGAATTGTTGTTCTGTTGTGGATTGGAGTTTCCCTTCCTCCTTGTCTTTTTATTATCTCACCCCTCTTTATTCCGTTGCCCTCCCGCTTCCCTTTATCCTTATCGGCCACTTTCTCTCTACCCCCACAATTTTTCCCCGACTTTGTCGTTCTATTTGTTCATATCTTTACCATTTCTTGTCCCCTTTTCCACCCCTCCCCACCTTTACCCCATTTCTCTTATTTCTTTTTTCTCACATTTGGCTTCTCCAGCCCTTTTTTCTTTCTTACCTTACCTTATTTTTCCCTTCCCCGACGCATTTTTCCCTCTTAGTCACTTCCCTTTTTCTCTTTGTTTCTCAACCGTTTACAGCTATGCTTGTTATTATGGTAGTGTGGGCTATATCCAGTACATTTTTTATTATTTTGTTTTGACTTTGCTCTCTTGTGTATGATCTGTGACTAATGGGGTGTCATAAATCATGCCCCTTGAACCCAGAACAATTCCACGTTAGCAGCCTTTAGATGCTTTTCAGATGTGACTTTCGTTTCGCGAATGAATCTTTCATTTGAACCGATTCTTTTTAATGACTCAGTGGAACCGATTCGCAATTTGTCTACTGACGTTAGGCGGGCGTTGTCCGGAAAATGGAGTTTGAAGGTGAGTGTGTTTTCTATCGGACTAAGTGTATCTAGCGTTTTTCGGTAATGTAAAATATGTCGCATATTCATACATCACTAAGGCTTCAGACCAGAGTTGATACATTGCTGACTTGTTGTACTTATCCAATTAAGTTTGTTTTCCAAGAATAGTTTCCCCCAATCAAGAGAAAGAAGAGCGTGTCCATAGTGTTCATCATGGTAGCCTGCCAGATCGTCCATAACCCTCGAGTTCGGTTTTGTAGAAAAACGGGGAAACACAAAAGATGCTTTTCTAATAGTTGTGTTTGTTGTGTCTTAATAGATTCATCAGTGAGTGCATCGATCCGCAAAGCAGTAGTCATTTATATCATAACAGATATTTTCTTTTATACTCGTTGCCTCTCTACCAGCCTCGCGACGTACCGCAACGATGATCGTGCTATTTTACCACCTGTACAATCAGCAGACGCACTCAGCAGCGGAAGCGATACAACGTCCGCCTTTTTCTTGATTTTTTCACGACTGTTTTGTTTTTTTTGCTAAACTTAAGCAATCTCCTGCCTAATCATCGACACCCCCCCGGTCCCGCATCGTATCTTTATCCTCCTTTTTCTTGGTGCGCCTCCCTTTTCTTCCCTCCCTTCCGTGTTCATTTCTGTTGCTATTTGCTTCCGCCGTGCGTCGGATATCACCTCCTATAGTAACACGCCACCAGGTTTTACACACCTCCACACCTATTCCAGCGTGTGTTATATTATTTTCTGGGCCTTCCACGTTCTTCCTTACCCTTTCTTTTGGTCCCCGCGCGCTCGTTTCCCTTTCTCTACGAAGGTTACTTTTCTGCGAATGGTATCTTGTGTTAGAACGTTAAAAATCCCTCGTCATTATGTCCCGAGAGTGTGCCTATTTTTTTGGATGACGACCACCGTCAGCCCCAGCTGGTCCCCTTGCCTTTCCTTTTTTGTTCTCTTCCACACACGGAATCTTGTTTGTGTCCGTTTTCCTGAGCAAATCTAGTTCTTATCCACCCGCTAACCAACTCATCTTGTGTCGTGCTTTTTCCCTCTCGTACAACTATCCTCCCATTCTCTTTTTCATCTCCCTTTTACCCCCGCTACGTGCCCATGTCCGCATCCCGGATCTGTGTCATTCCATCTAAGTCATTCTGGTTCCCCACAATTCTTCGATTTTCTTTCCTCTTAGTTTGTTTTTGTTTATTGTCGCCTAGTGTCGCACTTTCTTTCCACGTTTTTGGCACCTATTTCCCTGTATTGGAAGAAGTTGTCCCGCGAGCTTTGGACCACAGCCGTTTGACTGTGTTCAGTAGTCATAACACAATTAGTCACCCGTCCCACAGACACGCTTGAGTAACTATGGGTTTATACAGGTACGCGACGCTCACGTAACCTAACGGATAACGCAAATCTGGGGCGGAATTTTTTCATTGGCCAAGTGTTAACAGATCTTTTGCGCCGTTTCACTCCTCGTACCGTGGTTCTGCGTCGGCTGTGTATGATCTATTTTCCGACTTTTTTCTTTTCGTTATCTGCTCCTCCCGTTTTTTTAGTTGTTTTCCCTGTCATTCTATACCGGGTCCCTTTACTGAGCCTCGATCTCAGCTCCCCCTGCTACTCTCCATTCCCAGTATTTGCTCGCTGTCACTTTTCTTCTTTGTTCGATACAAAACTATTCTATCCTTGTTCTTCGCCTACCTGTTGAGCTGTCTATTGGCGTTCGTGTCGTTTCAGCGTCTGGTCTGTTCGCCAGTGTTTAACCCAAGTAACTTCCATGTCGCTCTCATGCCCTAGTAGTTTATGCTTTTTTTACACTTATTATTGTTGGTTTTGCCTCGTAGTCTGAGCTTCTTCTTCTGCCTTTTCTGCCGTTCTGTATCCCTGCGATCTCTTTTTTTCACCGCAGATATAGTGTGTCTCGTGCCCCTAGTGATCTCGCCAGCGTGTAGGCCCTTGTGTGTCATTCTTTTGTCCTTTACGGGTGATCTTGTTCTCTTCAGATCCCTACTTAACATCAATTCTCTCAGGTAGTTTGTTCGTCCTTCCGCAACCTTTTTATTCTAGCTCCATCTGTCCCCAGCATTGCGTCCTACGCCCCCGAACCCCCCTACGCTGCTCCTTGCGCCCCTTATTCCGCGTGGTTAATTTTTTCTTTTCATTCTTCATTTGATTCACATTGGTGAATATTACCCTCCACTGTCTCCGTTACCTATTTACCCCCCCCCACCATCTCCCTTCGCACTAATCTGGGCTCATCATCCCCAGGTTTTCACATTGCCTTCTCCTCTTTGTCCGTTCTTTTTTCTTTTTCTCACCCCTCCCAGGCTTCGTATCCCCCCCCTGCTGTCCTTTAGTCCTTCCCCCCATCATATGTCTGGTTTCCACGTTCCTTGCTCTGCCGCGACGCCTTTGTAGTCCCGTCTCCCCACTGCTCCCCTTTCTCCCCCTCCTTACTGCCCTTTTTTCTTCCCCTATTGTTTTCTCTACTTTTTTTTTGTCTCGTATTTGTGTTTTGTGTCTTTTTTTTTCTGCGTGCCTGTTAGTGTGTTTGTTCCACCCCATGTCTCCTTTTTTTTTTTACTCTAGTTGCTTCGGTTTGTTCCCCTTCTTTTTCTCCCGTCTCCATCACCACCCTACACTCCCGGCAGCCAGTCTGATCGGCGCGTGCTGACGCGAGATCCCGTCACCCGTCTGTGTGAGGGCTGCACACGAGATCGCGCAGTCGATGTGTTGCATTTGTGTCTCCCCTCTTATGTCGGTCTCTTTTCCTTCGGGCTGCGTCGAACTCCCTTTTTTTCCCCGGGGGGAGGGGGGGTGGGTTGTTTGCGACCCCCGCCCTTGTTTCTTGCCCCCCCCCCCTGGCCATCACGCAAGTCGCCTCTTTGTAAACTTTTTTCCCCCCCACCCCCCCCCCCTACTGGCTGATTTTTGGTTTTCTCGCACTTACTCTCTTTACTTACTTGTAGATTTGTAAAACTGATCGCATGCTATTACCGAGATCCTCTAGTAGGCGGTCACATGTTCTTCTGCTCGGATAACCCCCCTGTATTACACACCACGCCGCACTTACCCCGATTTAAGTCATTTTGGTCCCCCTAGTCCCTTATGACACCTTCTCAAATTACTCAAAGAATACCCACCGGAATTAATTTGCTACCCACCACCCGTCAGCCGCATTCTCTTCCATTTCCGTGCACCTCTTCCTTTGAACCTTCGCTCGGGGTTGGCCCTACTTTTTTTTCTGCTCTTCGTCCTTGTCGTTTCTTGCCTATGGTGTTCCCCGCCCGTTTCCCCGGGCCGCTTTGGAGACTTTTTCATTTCTGTTCGGTCACCCCTTTTTTCCTTTTTTCCTTGCCATTATCTCCTTCGTATCTTTTCCTGTTTTTTTCCCATCTCCTCGTCTTATCTTTCGCTTTGCTTTCTGTTTAGTTTTTGGGGTGCTGGCGTTTTTGAGAGCGAGCGTGTGCTGTCTCTTATTTGTTTCGTCTAGGGGGTTTTTGTGGTGGTGTTGTTGATTGTTTGTGCGTCTGCGCAGTTTGTCTCTGTGACCACCCCACTTGTCCCTCACCTGCGTCCCATCCCAGACCCTCTGTCTTCCACCCTACACACGTTTAGCAAACAACTGGGACCACCATAGACACTCCTTCTGTTTAGGCCCCGCCACCATTTACGCCATCTTCGTCTGTTCTTTTCTCCCTACTTATCTTCACCCCCCTCCCTGCTAACCCATGAGGTTCCCTCAAGCTTGTGCAAGCCTTCACTCGTGAAAAAAGCGATCAAAACCGTAGAGCATATGGTAGAATAACCCCCCCCCCAGCCCACCCTCCCACAACCACCCTGCTCTTCGGGCACTTGAGCCCACTAACCATACTTCCCCGTTTACACCCTTTTCTGTTCTCGACACAATAAACATTCCTCTCCCTTCTATACCTTCTCTCTTCTGAGGGCCATCATGTCCCTTATCACCACACACCTAGCTCACACCAATCTCAACACCTATGCGAATGCACCGCCCTTCCCAGAGTTATCCTCCATCTGATTCTTTTCCCTTTTTGACAACCCACCACAGCATCATACTCTCTCCACGACCTTTTGATCTCCTCCCCCCCCAGCCCAATCAACCCTAGCATTCTTCTCCCCACTAGTTCGCACCCCACAAGCCAGCTGTCCCACCACTTATGATTGCCGCTGTGCCCTCCCCCCCCTCCCCCCCACCCAAGCCCAGTTCCCTCTCGTATATCTTCGGGGTACATCAAAACATCCCCAAGACACAACCCAACCATAATTATCTTCACCCCAAAAAACACAATCTCTATCCAAAGGTGCCTCGACCGTTAACGATCCCCTTTTACACTCAGTTTTGGCCTTACACAAGGGGGAACCAACTACCGAATTTAGAAGATCATTAATCGAGCTTTGCGAAGTGTTGTGACGCTGAAAAGCGCAGTGGGTCAATGTTGCTATTCTCTATGGCCGCAAACATTTTACCATCTTACCATCCGATCATACCACTTCCGCCTTCATAATTCACCCCCCTATTTTACTTAGATGCACCGCCTTTTGTGACTTCACAGACCAGTCACAGTTGTTACCTTTGTAACGGTGCTCATTCCTTCCTCCGTATCACCCTCACGTACACTGTATCTTTTTCCTGTGGTTATAGACATCTCCCTCCCTAGTCTATTGCGACCCCCAGTTGGGTTCCAGCTTGCATCCCCCCTTGACCCTCCCCAACCAGATCCCCCCATTCATTACGTTTGCGCCTTTTGCCTTTCTGTTATGGTTCTTCGTGATTTTACTTTTCTTGTCTTGTTGCGCTTCTGTGTTGCTAAACCTTCTTTGGTCCTGTCAACAATTCCCCGGTGGATCCGTTTAGTTGTAGTTGTCAGTTCAGTGGCGCTGAGAGCCGACGGGTTCCTTTTCCATACAACCCCATTTGCCCCCTGTTACACCCCACTGGTCCCACGAGTCCCCCAGCAACCGTTCCTGTTTTTTCTCCTCTACACTTTTTCTATTACGCCCCCCCAGTTCGCCTCCTTCACAACGTGATCCTGCACGGTCCAACCCCCATCGGCTATCACATTTCTCCTATCCCCCCCTCCAATATCACAACCCTTCGATCCTTTCCCTGCTGCATCCCCCATTCCCCCCCCACCCCGCCCCACTGCGGTTTGCTCGCCCCCCACCCTACCCCCCCCCCCCCAAGCCCCTACCACACCCCCCCCCCCCCACCCCCCACCCCACCCTTCCCCTCCCCACACTCACCCCCCCCCACCCCACCACACCCTCCCCTCCCCTCCCCACCCCCCCTCCCCACCTCCAACCACCCCCCCCCCCCGGGCCCAACAACCAACCACCAAACCCCCCCCCCCACACCCCCCACCAACCACCACCGCTCCACAACCACCACACCCACCACAAAAACAAAACAACCAACCAACAATACACCACAAAACCACAAAACCAACCAACCCGACAATCAAGCACCCCAAACAACAGCCACCACACGACCCCCCAATCCTCTATAAAAACCGATCCTTACATTAAACCCCACCACTCAACCCTCCCCCAACAACAACCACCCACATCACCCACCCCATTGCCCCCCCCCCTACCACTAGTATCCAACCAAAACTCACACCACAGCAAACACCAACAACATACCTATAATGATAGTAAAAGAACAAACACAAAACACATCAAAATCCCCCACCCACACAAACAAAGATAAAAGACCAAAGCAGCCCCAAGCCCCCCCCCACCCCACACCCAAAAAATCATCACGCAAAAAGTCATACATCAAAAAACTAAACACCTCTCTACCCACCCCCAAGACACAACACCCCAGCACACAATGACGTTTCACAACCAATGGTTGGGACCAGGCCCCCACCCCCACCACACCCGGAAGCCACCCTAACCCATATTCAGCCTGTCTTAATCCATCAGGACGAAGCACTATAAAGCAGAAGCCAGCCACCCCTGAAGCCTTAGTGGGAACAATTCTTCTAAAATCCCTTCACGAATGAAAAACTCCGTATTCTATGTGTTGAGGGGGGGTAACTCAGAGCTCAAGCGTACGCCTCCACGGATCGCCGCCTCCTTCGAAGGTCAGCAAGCCAAGAGCATTACGTAACCAATTAAGACTGAGTTGCATGGCAGGCAACCAACTGTATGATTGGTGCAGCCTATACTTTACCCTCTAGACTATGAATCCATGTATCAGTTGATATTTTGAGCCAACATCAAGGAAAGCCCCACATACAAATGAAGACTCGGTTGCCAAATTGAGGTCAACCCATACAGCAGCCACAGCTACAACTTAACTAGATTAGTGTTTTCTAGGAATGCAAATATTAACGTGTTAGATCTTCGCATGCATTAACATTAGTCGATCAACTCTGTAATACCCATCTCCTGGTTGGGGGTCACTAATGTGCCATTCAGTGACTTATCGAAGTTTCCAATTGTCATTGAAAAGGATGACACCGGTCCGGTTGCCTACACTCGCTGTCATTGGGAACACCACTATGTTAAGACCTGTGCAATACTAAGAGTGATTGCGGCGACGACCAAGAAGCGGAGTGTGAGCAATATCATATTCCAGCCCTTTGCCTGCAAGCATTGGAGCTGGATCGGTGAAAGTATAGCTTTAAATAACAGTCGCCTTTGTGATGCTCAGTGGAGCACGTGGGTCCACTTCATTCATTGATGTAATGCTCCCCCTCCCATCTGCAGGTGTAACCCTGAGTGAGTAGCATCCACAGTAAAGCATGCTCACTATGCAAAATCAACCATGCACCTGCAGCCACACTTCCTAATACTGGACAACACAAAAGATCCACTTTAATCTTGCATTACTGCAACACAGTTCCATTTATAACACCACACAGCACATGCACACGAGCTCACCTCAGGGCTATAACACACCCAGACAGTTGACTTGATCTCGATCTTCTTCCATCAGACTGATCGAAAGAGGATCCAGACAATGCTTAGACCACCGCCTCCAGTCATGCTGCAGCCCACCTCTCCAGACTGCTGACACGCGCTTCAATTTACGAGCTCACCGCTAGTGAATAATGGCATTATGTGATTGGCAATTCTGATGATCACTGCAGATGAATGCGAATCGATCTGATACTGATCTACAGCGATATTAATCCTTAATGTGGGGTTTTAACAAAGCAAAGAAGGACATTGAGGGAGCGCGCGCGTGTCTTTGTGTCATTATCACCTTGCAGACATCCCTGCATCATCTGACGTCTTTCAGCAGTTATGCAAAACTCAGAACGCAATTAAATGCACCTCTCCGCACACTTGTATACAATGCACGAGACGTGCCAAACCTAAATATAACTTCTGTCTCGATTTGCATTATGCATGTCATTATGCGTGCATGTAACATGTATGTGGCGGCACATGGGAACTACAGTTACCGCGCACAGCTGTGTGTTTGACACTTGCAAGCAATTTTAATTTTAATTTTGCAATATTGCATCTATGTGCATGTGCCCACCCTATCACCCGGGTCTTACCTAGCGCGGCACACACCCAGAGAACAGCAAGAGCCCTGTTTGTCCTATAAACTCTTTGTTTTGAGTGTAAATAAACAGTGCATGATCAATAAAGCGCGTAAAATACAACGAAGAGTGTGCTGTAGTACAAACAATAGGAAATGATGGTTGCATAGGGGTACAGTCGGGCTTACCTTAAAGAGACCTTGACACAGCAGTCGTTTTGTGTCGCCATGCTTTGTGCTGCCGTTTCACCTCGCCTGTCAAAATGAGAAGCGATGCCGTGAAGTTCTCGCAAAGTTTGCGCACGAACTGCAAACACTCTTGTGCGTTAACAACAGGCGAGCCACCGATCCGGTCCGTCAATCAGCGTTACGCAGCCAGACATCGCGGCTCAGCTCTAGAATACTGCTGAAAGCAGCACAGTGGCGTAAACATCGCATGAAACATGACGGAGCTCGGCATATTTTCTTCCTCCGAGCTCGTATCCTGTCATATATGCGAGTGGTGCTACAGCGTGCATCCGAAACCAAGCACAGCGCCTGTGTGCCGCACGTTCAATGTGCAGCGCTCTCTGAGAGCAGTGTGGGCGTGTCTAAACGCAGATGATTGGCACGCCTCACGACCACACATAGCTGCTGTCCCCGCCCACATATGGATGTAATTGGCCAATTAGAGCTCAGCGGCGGATTACCTTTAAAAGCAGATTTAGCGGTCGTAGATTCAACGAAGCTTCAGTTGACACGTCTGAACGTTGCTTTGGGAAATCCGATTCATGCAAAACAAAACAGAAAAATGATTCACTACTACTTTACTCAAGGGTACTGAGAAATAATTGAGCTTGTAATCTTACGTTGTTTTAGTTATATAAATGTGTTTCTGTTTTTACATGATTAAAACTGGTAATCTGAACAAAGAGTGAAATTAACGTAAAACTGTACATGCATGTCTACTCATTATGTGAAAATTATTTATTCATTTTTACACAAATGATAACTGTCACTTTGTTGTGGCGTCATTTCCATCAGAACCACAAACCCTCATAAATGTATTTATTTTTGTTACAGTGAAGTGCATGCTTGATATGAAATATGGGGCATGTGATGTGTAAGAATGTGATGTGAAGATGTGTGCCATCTCCAGTCAAGATCATCTCTTCTCATGTAAATTATACAAAAGTCTTAAGTTTAACTGTGTGCATTTTTAGCCTTAGAAGACGAGAAAGGACAAAAGGGTCTTTCATTTTATCCATTGTGTTTAAAGTGTCAGCCTTTAATGTGATCAGACAAAATACAACATTTAAAACGTGGTGGAGATGCTCCTGTGATGCATTTAAAGGCACAATATGTCATTTTCGCTGCTGGAGGGCGCGTATTCAAAAGAGACAAAGGCGTAGTTTGATGACACGGTGACTGAGTGTGGAATCATGGAGTTGTGGTCTTCATCCCCACAGCTGATGCAATCCGACGGGGACTTGGGCAGAAATCATGTTCATAGATGAGCTAATAATTTATTAACGTAGTAGAATGAAGCAGAGTGAGGCGGAAAGCCGTCGAAGTGAAACGAGGCTGCTGAACGAGCGTGACACACGGCTCGAAAGCAGCGGAGCTTTTATTATGCCACACTTTAGCGTTTCCGCTGCTTCCGTTCGTGCGTATGTGGGGTAAAGCAGCGGAGCTTTTATTATGCCACACTTTAGCGATTCCGCTGCTTCCGGTCGTGCGTATGTGGGGTAAAGCCGCGGAGCTTTTATTATGCCACAGTCGAACGCATCCGCTGCTTCCGGTCGTGCGTATGTGTGGGGTAAAGCAGCGGAGCTTTTATTATGCCACAGTTGAGCGCTTCCGCTGCTTCCGGTCATGCGTATGTGGGGTAAAGCAGTGTTGTTTTATCATACTAGATACATTTGAATGTTCTGTTTTAATGCTACTCTGTGCGGTCATCACCGGTCTATTAAAACACACAACACATTAAAGAGTCTTTGGTGCTTCCATGTTTTCTACAAAACAAAACCAGAAATCGAGGGGTTATGACATCATTGGCAGGCGACATGTGACACTAGGACACGCTCTTATTTCTTTGGATTTAAACATTCTTGGAAACATTTGGGATAAGTACACAAGTCAGCAAAATATATAACACTGTTCTAGTGGTTTTTGGATATTTTAATTAAAAAAATCTTAGATATTGTGCCTTTAAATCCATTTTCGGACAACGTCAGTAGACAAATTGCGAATCGGTTCCACTGAGTCATTAAAAAGAATCGGTTCAAATGAAAGATTCATTCGCGAAACGAAAGTCACATCTGAAAAGCATCTAAAGGCTGCTAACGTGGAATTGTTCTGGGTTCAAGGGGCATGATTTATGACACCCCATTAGTCACAGATCATACACAAGAGAGCAAAGTCAAAACAAAATAATAAAAAATGTACTGGATATAGCCCACACTACCATAATAACAAGCATAGCTGTAAACGGTTGAGAAACAAAGAGAAACTTTCACAACTTTACTTCTGCATTAAAAGTGGAACCATAAACTGTGTCAGTTCAAACAGTCGCAGACAACTGTGAGGAACAAAAGCATGCTTTATATCCTTTAATTTTTAACAAGACTAGAAATATGAAATGCATTTGTTCTCAAATAGAAACCCAATGAAATCGTTTGAGCTTGTAACTTCAATCTGACATTATAATAGCTCAGAGTAATGAAGCAGCTGTAATGGGAGCAACTGTAGCAGTTTTTCTAAGATAAAAAAACAGCCCTTCGTCCAAATAACAACTAAATAATTTCACAAGAACACCAGATTCTCATGAGGATTATGTTTTGCCTGTGGAAGTATCAGATGCAGTCCTGTAAAACCTAAAGAAGCTGTTTCATATAAATTAATGCATGTTGCATTATGCAGAGCATGCAGCCTCCCACAATCCAAAGCAAGCAAGAGGGATTCTGAACCCATTCAACCAGACGCCCCCATCATAAATGACATCTCAAAGGAAGCGAATGTTTAAGAATATCCTCGAAAACCTGTCTTCTGGATTATTGACTTATGTAAGTGTTAAGTTTATGCTATTTTAGAGATTTAGGAGAGGTTTTTGTGTTAATCTTGGTTTTGTAAGCCGATGTTTTTGAAAATGCCTCCTTCAATATGAGTCTTTCACCTTTCACCTTAATTTTATCATAATTAATCAGATTCTAAGATAAATCTACATATGATTTCTCTAAAATACATAAACAATCGAAGCCAAAAAGAAAACATACACACACACATATGTACGGTAGCCGAGAAGTGCAAAACAAATCACAATTCTGAAAACAAAATAACAAATTACAATCGCAAATGCAAGTCTAAAAAAACAAAATAACAATTCAGAAAACACAAAAACAATTCAGAAAACATTATAACAAGTAAGAAAACACAACGACAAATCCGAAAATAAATTAACAAGTCAGAAAACACAACGACAAATCAGACAAACCGGAAGAGGTAGGTATAGTTTGAGACAGCGCCATTGGTTTGGGATTACTCACTTAATTTTTATTGAAAATAAATGCCTTTACGATGTGATATGAGATTTGAAAATGGAGGGAAAAAAAGTTCGGCAAAAGGTGGAATCGAACCCGGGTCGATCGCGTCAAAAAGCTGACGACATGCACTTATCCATCTGCGCCACTGGAACTGATGTGTTTCAGCCACTTTTAACTAAATCTAAATAGACACTCCGTATTTTTATTCCATAGTAAGGGCAATTCATACTATACATTTAAACTGAGCTACTTTAATAACATCTCCAAACTTTCTACCACGACTCCGCTGTTCATCGGCTGGTTCTTCCATGTATACGTTGATTGACAGATGCCTCGTCCAATCAGCGGTGAGTAATCCCAAACTAATGGCGCTGTCTCAAACTATACCTACCTCTGTTTGTCTGATTTGTCGTTGTGTTTTTTGATTTGTTATTTTGTTTTCGGATTTGTCTTTGTGTTTTCTGTCTTGTTATAATGTTTTCTGTATTGTTGTTGTGCTTTCTGAATTGTTTTTTTTTTTAGACTTGCATTTGCGTTTGTAATTGGTTATTTTGTTTTCAGAATTGTGATTAGTTTTGCACTTCTCGGTCACCGTACATATGTGTCTGGTCTATGTTTTGTTTTTCTACGTTTTCCTATAATAAATAGCAAGTTGTACAAACACACACATAGGCTATACTATATTCCATATATTCAGAATGACACAGATTGTGACGTGCATTTTCATTTGTCTTTGATGTTTCCTTAATCCCTTTTGCGCAGTTTGCTATATTTAGTTTTGAGGTCATAAGCTGATTCAATTTCACATTCTTTAATCAACCTTTTGCATCCATATTATTGTGCATCCAGTTTTTGCTAACTCATATCTGCCCATGGGTTACCAAAGGACTAATCCTGATTCATTCAACTCTGCACTGTGCAGATGAATTTGAACAAATTAAAATTGCAGTAGAGTTTTTGATGACATGGCTCCAGTCTTTACAGATCCCAGCACACTTCACTCTAATGGTCGCCCCACACTAGACAAAAGCTTCCATACAACAGCCAGGAGAAGAGCGGTGTGGTTGACTCGTTCAGTGTGTGTGTGGGGGGGGGAGGGGGGCAGATTAACCACAGTCCATGTCTGTTTCTATCCTGTGAATACAGCAGCCGCACATTTAGGTAGAGAGAGAGAGGGAACAGCCAGGCACAGAGTCAGCTGACAGCTCTGACTTCATCTAGGTCAGTCTGCTGCATGTGTGTATATCTGTGCCCCTGGGCTACACACACACACGTTGACACACAGACTCCCTCATCCATTCCCAAATTTCATCCATCCTCCCCCCAGCAACATCACCATCTGTGTGCGAAGGGGCTTGCCAAAGCGCCCAGGTTAGAGCCCAGTGTTCACTTGATCTGGTGTAACATGAAAAGTCAACTTGCAACACGCTGACTGTGTGTATTTCTCCAGTAAACAGAGTGATGAGGGATACTCACCCTTCTTTGTTCCAAACCTGCATGCCTTTCTTTCTTCTACGGTACACAGAAGAACAGTTCTGGTGCCCATTAACATTGTATGGACAAAAAAATGGAGACATTTCTCAGAATATCCTCTTTTATGTTCCACGGAAGAACGAAAATCATACAGATTTGGAATAAAGGCGGGTGAATAAATAAAGACAGAGTTTTCATTTCTGGGTGATCTATACCTTTAACATTGTTGCAAGTTTACTTTTCACATTAGACCAGATTAAGTGAACATTGTGCTCCAACTTAGGTGCTTTGGCGCCCGTTTTTGGGTGAACTAGCCCTTGTGAAAATGAAGTCTGCTTAATTGTATTGAATGTGCTCTTGTAGTGTACTTAAAATCTTAAAAAGTATATATTTTTAAAAAGTGTGCGTACAAGAAAATATTAATGAAGTAAATGGCCTTTTAAGTGTACTTAAAGTCCACTTTCATCACTGTTTCCTAACACACTTAAGTACACTTCGTAATAATGTCAAATGAAGAGTTTTAATATTCTTTTGTCAATAACACTAAAGGACGGTAAGTCCTTGATTATAATTATAAAAGTGTGTTATTCAATTTTACATGCAAAGTTAATATATTTTAAATGTACCAAATGTTCTAAACTGTATCACTACAGATGTGCAATCACAAATATATTTAAATACATGGCATACAAGTTTCAATAGACAAAAAAAGACATTAAAGTGTATTTTAGTTTACCATAAATATGTTCATCAGGACACTTAATCATATTTCAAAAACAATTGAAGTAATTGCACACAATGATGTGCAGTTTTCACTGTTATAATCTTTTAAAGTATATTATTTCAGTACTCTTTCTAAAAGTAAGCTAAAATCTACTTCATATCCTATTTTTGAGTTTTGGATGATGTGTAAAGAAAAGATATTTAGCTGGTTGCATAAAATAACAAATTAGGCCCAAGCAGAAGCTTCTCCCAGCAGTAGTGGATTAAATGAAACGCTAATCAAGCTAGCGGCCTGATGTGCCAAGTATTCCAACGTTCACAATTTATGTTTGAAATTAGCTGTGTTTTTATTAGCTTGCACTGCTAGTCAGTTGCTTGTTCTGTGCAACAAACGGCGTCTGGTTTTCATAAAGGAGGGGAATAATTACCCCATCGAATGTTGACAAAGGCAAAGATGGTGTGATGAACGCACAGTTGGCTGAGAAGGAAGTCAATGGCCGGGGCGGTCTGGTGGTCAAAAGAGAGTCTCTTCGGGGGGCCTCCATTCTGTGTCGCGTGCTGTTTCACCCCCACCAAAGGCTTCTGAATTTCACGCTGGGCCTGGTTTGGGTTCGGGATAGTGGGGCTGAGTGTAGCCTATGGGACTTGCCCCACTGACACAGTTATTGATAGTGTTCGTGCCAGATGACGGACAGAAAGGCCTGGTGTGTGGAGGGGATGACAGTGAGGTCACGGCGGAGCAGAAAGGGAGGGATTTCTTTTGTATTGGATGGGTAAAAAGAGCAGACAAGTCTAAACTAGACCACTTGAAACCACATGAGTGCACATAACAGGAAAGATCATTCATGTATGGAACGAGCAATAGAAACAAAGCCCAGTTTAGTACCACTGTCTGTGAAACATAGCAAATCAGAAAAGTATTGAATATGTCATGACATGTTATTTATTCTTTACATAACTGTGCCTGAAGTGGAAAACGTCCAGTCCGCTGGTTATTATTGCAAAATGATCCCTTGCATTTTTGAGGAAGGGCCTATTGATGTTCCATCAGTTTTGTAACAGACACAGTTTATTATTAATAGCATTTTGTGCGCTGTTTCCATGGGAACGGTTTTTAAAAAGAAAACTAGAACCCATGCCCTGACAACAAAAAAAGGCTTTTGTATGGTCTAGCATTTAGGATGTCCACAAAGTGTGAATAGACGAACCTCACTTCCACCTGAGGGCGAAACACATCACGGGATGAGCATCTGCCTTTAGCCACGAGGAGAACACAACTCTTCTTATGAGCTCTGCTCATCCTGATTGTAAACAATAAAGATTTAATGAAAATGCATCAGCGGTCTGGATTACAGTAAAGGACAGACTGAAAAGGTTTTAGGGACCTCAAAACAAGTGGGGTCAAGTCATTAGAGAATACTGCTGGTGAAGTGCAATGCTCATTACTGTAAGTACACCTCACTCATGGACACCAGCTGTCTGGCCACATTGTGGAAAGATCACACAGTAAATGACCAGAGGTTGACATTAAATCGCCTGATTGGATGTACTGTAGGCATGTCGTGTTGCAGTGTGCAATGAAGTTTTATTCATACAAATATGGTCATGTTTACACAGCAAAAATACAAGAGGCAGGGCAATGCAATTGAAAAAAAAAAAAGCAAAATGGCTTTTATAAAAGTTGAATTACTTTTGACCCAAGCACCATGTTTTTAGAATGTCATGTGGTCACATTTACTGTTGAGAAATGTTGTGGGCAAATTCCATTCACTTCGATACGAATCTGCGCAATTGGGATTTTCGTGCAAAAAAGTTCCTCATGCAGATTTCGTTCATGGTCAAGTTGGTCATGCGAATTTGCCGCGCTGATCAACTGAAAACTCCTTTGTTTGAAACTGATCAGTGCTTCACACATAGCTACACTATTGAGAATGGAAAATGGACCATTTTTTCAAATTTCGCTAATAATGTGACTGCACCTTAAAGGGCTGGTCACACTTCACTTTCTGTTATATTGACTTACATTCATACGTATGCGAATACGGGAGACAGGAAAACGCAAACTCGTGTGAATTTTGCTGCATTCCCCAAATGTCAAGTTCGGTGAACTCTGCCCTGTGATTTTGTATCACGAAGACATGTGCCCAACAGAAGATTGACGTGGCATCTTAGCTGAATTAAAAGAATGCAAACTTTAAACCTACAGGATTGCTGAATTGCAGTAAAGTGAAGTAGATTCATGACAGATTCATGAATCATGAGAAACTCATGAAGAACATTTTGTGTCCCGTTTTTTTAACTTATGTCGATTACTTTCCTTATCATAAATTAAACTCTACTAATTCTTCTTCTTTTTATCTTTTTTCTTTGTTGTCTTTCCACCGTGTTAATATTTTGTATTGTGTTTCGTATTGTTTTGTCTCATATTTGAATTAAAAAAAGGAATGGAAATACAAGCTACAATATGTCACCCACAATTACAAAATAACTTTCAGTTTTTGTAGAATTGTGTTTTTTTTAAATGATGCCTTAACGCAGCCAGAATGTGAATGTCTACACATACAAAACAAACATGTTCAAAAATGATCTATTTTATTTGATTCGATTTTTTGACGGTCAAATTTCACACATTCAAATTTCACATTCACACAATAAAGACTTTTGACCCCGTCCGCCTTCCATAAAATTCAGAATTTTCAGAATTCACAGATTTATGGCCGAAACGCTGCAAAACACGCACGCGCAATGGCAAAAGTAAGTCAAGCCCATGTTTATTGTAAAAATGTGTTTAAAACCGCAAGCTGTAGAGTCGCGTTTTTTAAAGTTGAGCTACTTTTAAAGCAACCTTATGTAGTTTTGTGTATTTTTGCAACTTTGGAGCCCCCTACAGTTCAGTGAGTGGAAGTCACTGTCATAAACATTACAGTGTTTAGCAGTGCACGTGTAATCCAACTTTTTTTTGTGGAATTTTGTACCCACTTAGTTACCAAACACTCCCAGAGCAGACTTTTGGATGGTCAAAATAGCCTCTCTGGTCTCTGGATGTAGCTAGAGTCATTCTTTCAATGAAAGTAAGCTTATCTTCTTCTCAACGCTTCTCGACAAAAGTACAATGATTAGTGTTTGTTCAAACCCTAAGCAAGCAACTACTTCAAGATTTGCCTTTCCATTTATAAAAGTAAAATGGAATATTAAAGCATTGCAAACTGGCCAAACAATCTATTTTTGGGGGGCGAGGGGGGGGGGGCGGGGCGGGGGATCCCAGAGGAAAATCACATTACCATCAAGGCTGCAAAGCTTTAGTAATATATCATAAAGCAGTCAGTTCACATTATGAAGCTTTCTGTACTAATGGTGTTGTGTAATTCACTGTAATTCATCAATGCTTTCCATGGCGCAAAATAAAATAAGCTGATTCTATGCTCTACAAAATGCTATCAAGAGCAGCAGATGGCACGTTCTGTCCGTCACTTGACATGCGTCTGGTGGCTATTCATGACAAAGCCAGTGGGACGGTTGAATTGGGCAGATGAGCACTTCATTGATTTCCTTATTCAACCCCAGGGGGCCACTGTGTTGTGCTATTGTCCCAGCACCTTTGGTTCATATATTTTAATCATGAATTATTGTGCAATTATGCACCGGAGAGACAGGTGATGGGGATGGTGACATTATTATCTCTAAATGCCAATGTTATTTGTCCCTCTCTGTCACTTTTAAAAAATGGGACCAGGGCCAATTGTTAAAACAGACAGGGCTGTTATGTAGTAGATTGCACATATACTTTTACTGACAGCAGGGCTAATCTGATTTAGCCACACAATATCTGTAAACGTTAAACCGTAACATTAACAAAATTCTGTCTGAACCCTAAACAGACTACAGACTTGACTGTAATAGAATAATCAGCGCAGTTATTGAATTATCAGAGATTAAAATAAATATGAGATGCTCACTCAGAGCTAAAAGCCCTCTTGGTCCTCCGAGTGTCTAGCAGAGGTGGTTTCACAATATCACAGCGCCTCCTACTGGGTAAAGCATCATATTGCGGACTCTCATTGGACCCTTTGTTAAAGGCCCTCTTTTATCAGGGCCCTTGGAATAAGTTGTTCCGGCACCCTTGCACTCTGGAGATATTATACCTATTCATAATTTGATTTTAGACTTCAATAGAATTGCAGGCTACTTCGTGTATTAGTTTCGTGATCCCAATGTTCCAGATATGTGTTTTTGGATTGTTTGATCATTTGATTAATTTTGATGTTTGGGTGAGAAGCAGTGCTGGTCTGAGACTGGTTAGTGTGAGTAGAGTCAGTCAGGTTAGTAAGGCTCAGAACCAGCTGACTGAGAGGACTTTTTCAGGGGTCAGTTCTTGGGTTTGTAGCGCTTTAAAATGTCGCGAATCTGTGGGACTCAATTTTAGATGCATCCAGAATTGGAGGGATTTTTTGCATATTTTCCATCGTGCCAAATAGAATCAAATACTTTTTTGAAATCGACAAAGCATGCCCATATTTTTCAGATTTTGGCCTATTTTACGTGATTATTGATTAAGGTGTGCAGGGTGTAAATTTGATCAGTAGTTTTATGATTTATAAGAAAGCCATTCTGACTCTGGTTCAGGACCCTGTGTTCGTTAAGGAAGTTTACGATTCTGTTGTACTGCTGAATAACTTTGCGAAGGGTCAGTTCTTGCATTTTCATAAGTTTGTAGACTTTGTTTGATCTGAATTGTCATTGAGTTGTTTGGGAGGGATTACTTTATATACATTTTCAAAATGTTTCTTGTAGTTTTGTTGTGCTCAGATTATTCCACATATCCCAGAACTGATTATGATTTATTGAATGTTCGTTTTCTTGTAAACCTTTGGTCAGATGGTGTTTCTTTTTCGCTCTGATGGAGTTTTTGTATTGTTTAATATTGAACAGTATTCGGTTCTTATGTCAGCAGCATTGTTTGGTTCTTTATGTTTCAGTTTTGATAATTTGATAATTAAGTTTTCTTAATGTTTTGCAGTCTGAGTCAAACAATTTTCAACTTTTGGTGTTTTAGTATATTTTTTGCCTTTCTTTTTCAATTCAGTTTTACTTGTCTGTTTTTTGATTCATATATAATTGATTTAATTTGTAGCCAAATTAACACCATCTTTAGTTGTTTCAAATTTTTTGTTAATAAATGTAGTGATTCGAGTTTTCAGTTCTTCAGAATTGAATAAATTTGTCTGTGCTGTCTGGAACTCATCTGTATCCCTGCTGGATTTGATACGTTTGACAGGATTCCAGTATGTTTTGTGTTGGTGTATGATGTATTTTAATAATATAAATGTTAATTTGGTTCTGGTCAGAAAGGGGAGATTGTTGTATGACAGTGAATGCACTGAAGGAGGATGGGTCCATGTCAGTGATGGCATAGTCATCTACACCAGCTCCAAGCCCTGAACAACACGTGAACCTCCCAAAAGAGTCCCCTCTGATCCTGCCATTAAGTATGTTCAGGCCTGAGGCTCTGCAGAGCTGCACTAACTAACGCTTTTATTTACAGTTTGGTCAGGATTGTTTCTTGGTGGGAGTTTTTTAATTTTTTAATTTTTTAAGTTTTGCCAAAGATATCTGTCTGCCTGTATATCTGTCTTAATACCTGTCTGTCTATATATCCATCTGTATCTGTCTGCCTGTATATCTATATATCTGTCTGTCTGTAATCATACACAGTCTGTTCTATTATATTATCTATCTATTTATGTCCTGCCGTATATCTATATATCTGTCTGTCTGTATATCTATACACCTGTCTGTCTATTTATCTATCTATATCTGTCTGCCTGTATATCTATATATATATCTGTCTGTCTATATATCAATCCATATCTGTCTGCCTGTATATCTATATACCTGTCTGTCTATATATCCATCTGTATCTGTCTGCCTGTATATCTATATACCTGTCTGTCTATATATCTATCTATATATCTATCATCTATCTACCTATCTATCTATCTACCTGTCTGTCTATATATCAATCTGTATCTGTCTGCCTGTATATCTATATATATATCTGTCTGTCTATTTATCTATCTATATCTGTCTGCCTGTATATCTATATATCTCTCTGTCTATATATCCATCTGTATCTGTCTGCCTGTATATCTATATACCTGTCTGTCTATATATATATACAGGTGCATCTCAAATAAATTAGAATGTCGTGGAAAAAGTTAATTTATTTCAGTAATTCAACTAAAATCGTGAAACTAGGTATTTAATAAATTCAATGCACACAGACTGAAGTAAGTTAAGTCTTTGGTTCTTTTAATTGTGATGATTTGGACTCACATTTAACAAAAACCCACCAACTCACTATCTCAAATAATTAGAATATGGTGACATGCCAATCAGCTAATCACCTCAAAACACCTGCAAAGGTTTCCTGAGCCTTCAAAATGGTCTCTCAGTTTGGTTCACTAGGCTACACAATCATGGGGAAGACTGCTGATCTGACAGTTGTCCAGAAGACAATCATTGGCACCCTTCACAAGGAGGGTAAGCCACAAACATTCATTGCCAAGAAGCTGGCTGTTCACAGAGTGCTGTATACAAGCATGTTAACAGAAAGTTGAGTGGAGGAAAAAAGTGTGGAAGCAAAAGATGCACAACCAACCGAGAGAAACGCAGCCTTATGAGGATTGTCAAGCAAATCGATTCAAGAATTTGAGTGAACTTACCAAGGAATGGACTGAGGCTGGGGTCAAGGCATCAAGAAGCCACCACACACAGACATGTCAAGAAATTTGGCTAGTTGTCTTATTCCTCTTGTTAAGCCACTACTGAACCACAGACAACATCAGAGGCATCTTACCTGAGCTAAGGAGAAGAAGAACTGGACTGTTGCCCAGTGGTCCAAAGTCCTCTTTTCAGAGTTCAAAGTTTTGTATTTCATTTGGAAACCAAAAGTCTGGAGGAAGGGTGGAGAAGCCCAAGATGCTTGAAGTCCAGTGTAAATTTTCCACAGTCTGTGATGATTTGTGGCGCAATGTCATCTGCTGGTGTTGGTCCAATTGTGTTTTTTGAAACCAACGCACTGCACGTTTACCAAGAAATTGGGAGAACTCAGTCTTCTGCTGACCAGGGGGGGGCATTTTTATGGAGATGCTGATTTCATTTTCCTGCAGGATTTGGCACCTGTCCACACTGTCAAAAGCACCAAAAGTTTGTTAAATGAGCATGGTGTTGGTGTGCTTGGCTGGCCAGCAAACTCACCAGACATGAACCCCATAGAGAATCTATGGGGGGGTTTTTTTTTGGGCGCTGTAGTCAAGAGGAAAATGAGAAACAAGAGACCAAAAAATGCAGATGAGCTGAAGGCCACTGTCAAAGAAACCTGGGCTTCCACACCACCTCAGCAGTGCCACAAACTGATCACCTCCATGCCACGCCAAATTGAGGCAGTAATTAAAGCAAAAAGGAGCCCCTATCAAGTATTGAGTACATGTACAGGAAATGAACATACTTTCCAGAAGGCCACCAATTCACTAAAAATGTTTTTTTTTATGGTCTTATGAAGATCTATTTGTTGAGATAGTGAATTGGTGGGGTTTTGTTAAATGTGAGCCAAAATCATAACAATTAAAAGAACCAAAGACTAAACTACTTCAGTCTGTGTGCATTGAATTTATTTAATACACGAGTTTCACAATTTGAGTTGAATTACTGAAATAAATGAACTTTTCCACAACATTCTAATTTATTGAGATGCACCTATATATCTGTCTGCCTGTATATCTATATACCTGTCTGTCTATATATCTATCGAATATGTTCTGGCTGTTTTTAATATCTATATATCGGTCTGTCTATATATCTATCTATACGTTTGTCTGTCTATATATCTGTCTGTCTGTCTATATATCTATTCAATTCAAATTCATTTCAATTCACATTCAATTGTATATCTTTATGTCTGCCTATCTGTCTGTCTATATCTCTCTCTGTCTCTCCCTTTGTCTGTCTACCTGTCTGTGGTACTAAAGAGACGGACAGACTGTAGACTCTGTCTGTCTACTTTCAGTGAAAACCATTAGCACAGTGAATGACAAGGAGCTGTTTTAGTCACAGACGGTGAGTCAGCTCTCTAGGTTTGACACACAGCCAGAGTGCAACTCTGCACCTCCATTAATTAATAATCCAGTGATCTCACAGCAGCACACAGTGCTTGTCTGAATGAAGAGAGCACTTTCATCAGCTTTCAAACTCTCTCTTCTGATGGATCTAATGGGCACAGTCGGAGGATACATCTAACCACTGATGGCCTGCAGGTGGAGACTCAGGTTACAATCCTTCTGGGTTACATTAGAGCTGTACACTTCCTTCTGAAAGGAGACGTTCACTGACCAGGCAGTTTTTTTCTTTTAATCTTGTTATTTGAGAGTGTTAAGCTTTATTTCAAGCAGTGGATTGATTCAAGGAAGACTTTTTTCTCACATACCAAGTTGTTAGTTGTCTACTGTCTGAACATTGCTTTAACGCACACCTTCAGGTGGCCCATCATCTGCAGCAAACATGACTAAAATGTTATCGGCCCAGGAGGCTGCCAAGATCTATCACACAAATTACGTGAGAAACGCGAGGGCCGTTGGTGTTCTGTGGACTATCTTCACCATCTGCTTCGCCATCATCTGTGTGGTGGTCTTCATTCAGCCTTACTGGATTGGAGACAGTGTTGACACCCCTCAGTCGGGATACTTCGGGCTTTTTCACTACTGCATTGGGAACCCCATCACAGGAGAGCTGGTGTGTAAGGGCAGCGCTTTGGACTTTGGATCTATACCTTCAGGTGCCTTCAAAACCGCTATGTTCTTCGTTGGGATCTCTTTGCTGCTGATCGTGGGGACTATTGTCTGCTTTAGTTTGTTCTTTTTCTGCAACTCAGGCAGCGTGTATAAGATCTGCGCATGGATGCAGCTGGCAGCTGGTTAGTATTTCCCTGAATTTCAGTTGAATTAATGGCATAAACATTAATTATAATATAATATGTTTTGCATTGGTGGTTCAATAATAATGATAACAAAAATTATATATATTATAATTTATTTTCAATACAGCACCCCAGGAAACTATGTGGACATTAAGTTAAATTTAAAATTTTTTATTTAAAAATAGAAAATCTTTATTTATGAATATCAACCCAAGTGACCTATTTGTGCTTTGTTTTGTTAAAGGACCTAATCTGTTTGCAGATGTCATTAATAATTTATATCTTAATGCAATAACATAAGCCAATGTCTATGGTTTTTACATGTTGTGTTAATTTGCTATTAATACTTTTATAGTATTTATATATTTTGAATAGCTTTTATTTTTTTAGATTTTAGTTTTAATTTTAGTTCGACTTAGTAGTTGTTTTTTAAGTTTTTGCTTTTTTTATTTATGTTTTATTTTATTTAGTTGTAGTTATGATTTATGTTTTAGGATTCAAACTTGAACAAATTTGAAATGTTGCCTTGGCAACTAATTGAAATAAAAAAAATTAAGTTTTCATCAAAAATGTATATTTTATTACAGATTTATTTCAATTAACCCAAATGAAAATCTTTTTTATCAGTTTTATTAATGCAATTAATGTAGTCTGAGTTAATTGCCTCTTCAGATGCTCCAAAGTTCAGTTACATTCTTGAGGCTTTATATCAGTCCTGTAATGCATGAGGTTACTCAGGACTTCAGCACCCTGGATAGTTCCACATCTTATTGACAGGCAATGCTGCTTTACAGTATATCAATGGAATACATTGCAAATTGTGCTGTGTTGCGAAATATAGTGTGTTTAAGTCTCATCCTCTCTAATGAATTGATCAATGAGGACACAGATAACCCTCTCATCACATCATGTTACATAACAATGCATTTGCAATGCATACTCATTAAACGAAAGTGAGAGTGATAATGAGAGTGAGAGAGACAGAGTGTGTGTAAAGCAATACCCACAGCAGCACCAGCTGCCCTGCACAGAGTATATTGTCATATGAATAATAAATGATGAGTTATGTGTGGCTGAAGTTGCCAGGCAACAGTCCCAGTGCAAAGTATTTCTGCTAGCCAAGAGTATTTTTGACTATAATGCGAAGGAGTCATGCATTTCTCCAGTGAATAATTCTCAGGGTGGGTTTATGTTTTGAAAGTTACTTTCTATAGACTTCAATATTAAAGTCTACAAAAAATATTGAACATTTACATCATATTGCCCAATGATAAAGACAAATTGAAATGTTATCACACCAGAAACTGTGCTAAGTTTTAAACACACTGTTGGCAGTTAATGTTTTCAGTTTTTGCTCCACCAATGGAAATATACTAGAATTTGAATGTTTTTGAATGAAGTCTCTTATGCTCACAGAGGCTGCATTTATTTTGATCAAAATACAGTAAGAACAATAATATTGTGAAATTATCAATTCAAATAACTCTTTTCTGTTTTAATATATTTTAAGATGTACTTCATTCCGTTGATGGCAAATCTGAGCCATTACTCCAGTCTTCAGTGTCATCCCTCAGAAATCATTCTGTTTTTCTGGAAACCGTGAAACATTTTTTCACAATTTTTTGATGAATTGAAACTTCAAAATAACAACAAATGTTTTTTTTTGTAATTTTGTAATTCTGAATTTTTTTTTTGTAATTTTTGTAATTCTGACATTTTCCTGTTTATTGCTATGAAGCTCCTTTGAAACAATCTGTATTGTATAAAAGCACTATAGAAATAAAGGTGACTTGAGTGACAAATTCAAGGACTGGAACTGTTATATGAACTTTAGGCCATTTCTGTTTAATGGATTGTCAGCTAAATTTAATCAGAGCAATTATAAAACACAAAATGCTTTAAGAAACCACAAAAATGTAAAAGGTAAATAAATAAATTAAATGTCATTTTCATGTCATTTTTATCTGACTTTTTTCTTCTTCTCATCTTCAGCAACTTGTATGGTCATAGGCTGTATGATCTATCCAGACGGCTGGGACTCAGAGGAGGTGAAGAGGATGTGTGGTCAGCGGACAGATAAATACACGCTGGGTAACTGCACAGTGCGCTGGGCGTATATCCTGGCCATCATCAGCATCATGGACTCGCTCACATTATCCTTCCTGGCCTTTGTACTGGGTAACCGGCAAGACAAACTGCTGCCAGAAGACTTCCAGGTGGAGGAGAAAAAAGGTACTTTCTGTACTGGCTAGATTACGTGCAAATTGTAGTCCATTACTGATTACAAACTACATGACGAAAATTGTAATTAGTCGCGTCATCTATTACATTACACATTTTAGGTAATGTATTCTGACTACTTACTGTGTGCTCACACCGCCGCCAGCGTGAGCGTCAAAGTGGCCGGAAGTCATTCATTTTCAATGTGGGCCTGCTGCAGCACGTCTTGGACGGTGTGGGCATCGAGTAAAGTTGAAGTCAGGTCAACTTTATGGTAATGAGGTATGACGCGGTACGGCGACAACCAATCGGAATATAGAAGTCCTCTGCTTGAGAGGATTCCAGAGAACAGAGTCACGTAAACTTGACATTAGTTCCCAAGCAAGTAGTCTCGCGTAGCCAGACTTTCAGACTGATGGCAGAAGGTCTGGGAACCTTGGCCCAGTTTGAATGGCAAGAACCGCCCAAGAGGCCATACGACTGACAGTTAAAGCAACCAATCACATTTCGTTTTGTGCCGCGTCATGTTTAGGGGCGTGGAAATGTCCCCACAATAGCATACCGTGTGTAAAACTCTTGGATGCATTTTAAAGATTCTATGCCGCGAACTTTAAATATTTCACATACTTTCGAAAATCCAGCGTTTAGTTGATCCCGATAAGCGCTCATTATCACAGTTGTAAACACGACGGCTTTCTTCTAACGTGAGGGGGTTTGGCGTCACGGCATCTTTGTTTCCAGACGGAACGTTAAAGAACGCGACACACACGACTCCCGGAAATCCTGTATAATTCAACCAATCCGGTGACGACTTCAAAACTCCTTAAATCAGGGGTGTCCAAACTCGGTCCTGGAGGGCCCGATGTCATGTAGAGTTTAGCTCCAACTTGCCTCAACACACCTGCTGGTAAGTTTCTATGCCTAGTAAGAGCTTGATTAGCTGGTTCAGGTGTGTTAATTGGGGTTGGAGCTAAACTCTGCAGGACACCGGCCCTCCAGGACCCAGTTTGGGCACCCCTGCCTTAAGTGTTTCCAATTTTGTGTGCCGTATGCATCAGACGTACAGCCAACGGTTCGTGGGTGTGACGTCTGAGGCTGAGACTTCTAAGCAAGCAACACTATTTATAGGCAACGTTTTCACGCTAGAACGCTTGTTTTTCAGTGGGAATGCAATTCATTTGCTCAAACACAGAGATATTGACAATTGCATTAAGGCTAAACTTCAACCAGGACAGTTTGTAATGTAGGCTGCGCACAAATTAATGTTAATGAACGATAGATAGATAGATAGATAGATAGATAGATAGATAGATAGATAGAATGAATAGAAAAATTAGTATACGTAGTATCTGTGATTCCGCAGTACAGTGAATATCCACACCGGTGCGGTGACTGACAGCCACACATACTCCTCAAAATATTAGATTCATCCGCGCTGGAGCCGATGCACAACCCACGTCAAGAAGAATCTGCAAATAACTGCAATTGCAGGATTCAAACAGAGATGGCGACAAATGTAATGTAAATGTAATGTGTTAATGTAATCTGATTATGAGCATTTTAACATGTAATGTAATCTAATTACAAGTACTTAATTTGTGGAATCAGATTACATAAAACCAGTTACTACCCAGCACTGGTTACCATAAACTTTTAGAGGAAAAACAGTCATACGGTTTTAAAATAGCAATAAATAATGACAAATTTCTTTTGTTTGGTGAATTATTCCTCAATATATTATAGAAAAGACAGGCAGATGGTGTTTTGTTTCTTTTTACAGCACCCGTGTTCTAGTCTTCAGCATTTGATCTCTGATCGAACTGAAGCAGGTCTCTCATGGCGGTGTAAAGTTGCTTCTTTTTGAAGGAAAAAGCTCATGTATCTTCTGCTGTGTAAAAATAACAATGCCCAGAGAGACAGGATTCCTTTTGTGCTCTCTAGTAAAATGCTAGCGCTAGTCAAATGAATTCTATTAGCTGTGACAGATTTGTGTGCATTAATGTGTGCCTTTCACATTGTCACTTGCAAGAACACAGCAAAACACTATTAATCATGCGATTCCTGTTCTCATAATCCTCATGCAATGCTGTGAAAGTTATTGAGAAACTAATATAGTTCTTTTTTTGTCCTTAGAGGAAGCATGAAGACCCCTGCACATCATCAGGCTCATTGGACCCTGTGGGTTTACAGGCCACTTTCTGGCTATCTGAAGGAAATATGAAGAAAAATAATTATTTAATATGTTTCTATAGTAAGTAATTGCCACCTTTGAGGCTACTTCAGGCAGTATTTCTAATATATATTTACAGCAGTTTTATATTTTGAGACCAAAGTCAAATTGAGTGTTAAAAAAAATGAAATCTGAACTAAACTGATTTCTATTCATATGAAGTCACATCGACTAGCCCCACCCACAGTGAATCTCATTGGTCCAAAATCCTGCTCCACCCTGTAGTGGGGACTTTCATTCATACCAGTCAGGGACTCGAATATTTTAAATGTTTGCTTAAAAGATTCAGATTTGTTACCTGATTTGTTCAGTGGCTCTTTCTGCTAGTTACATCATTAAAGAGGTGGTTACACTGCAGTTCCTGTTCCATTCACTTTCATTCATATACAAGCTCATGCAATTAAGTTTTGCATTTTACTGCATTCCAAATCTGAAGTTTGGACAATTCTGACCTGTGAATTCATATCACGTGAGGACCTGTTGCCGCATAACCTGTTGAAAAACCCAGCATATGCTGGTTAGGTATGTTTTGACGCTGGGATGCTGGTTTAAGCTGGTCCTTTGCTGGTTTAAGGTGGTCCTTTGCTGGTCCTTTGCTGGTTTATTCTGGTCCTTTTTTGGTTTATGCTGGTCCTTTGCTGGTTAAGCTGGTCCTGGCTGGTTTATGATGGTCCTTTGCTGGTTTATGCTGGTCCTTTGCTGGTTTATGCTGGTCCTTTGCTGGTTTAGACTGGTCCTTTGCTGGTTTATGCTGGTCCTTTGCTGGTTTAGACTGGTCCTTTGCTGGTTTATGCTGGTCCTTTGCTGGTTTATGCTGGTCCTTTGCTGGTTTAGACTGGTCCTTTGCTGGTTTAAACTAGTCCTTTTGCTGGTTGTTAAGCTGGTACTTGTGGGTTAGACTGGTCCTTTGAGGGGTTAACGTGGTCCTTGTGGGTTTAGACGGTCCTTTTGCTGGTTTTTCAAGTTGGTACTGTGGTTTAAGCTGGTCCTTGCTGGTTATGCTGGTGTGTAAGCTGGTCCTTTTGCGGTTTAGACTGGTCATTTGCTGGTTAAGCTGGTCCTTGTGGTTTAGACTGGTCCTTGCGGTTAAGCTGGTCCTTTGCTGGTTTAGACTGGTCCTTTGCTGGTTTAAGCTGGTCCTTTGCTGGTTTAGGCTGGTCCTTTGCTGGTTTAAGCTGGTCCTTTGCTGGTTTAGACTGGTCCTTTGCTGGTTTAAGCTGGCCCTTTTGCTGGTTTAAGATGGTCCTTTTCTGGTTTAAGCTGGTCATGTGCTGGTTTAAGATGGTCCTTTGCTGGTTTATGCTGGTGTAGCTGGGCCTTTGCTGGTTTAGACTGGCCTGTAGGTTTAAGAGGTCCTTTGCTGGTTTATTGGTCCTTTGCTGGTTTTTGCTGGTCTTTTGCTGGTTTAAGCTGGCCCTTTGCTGGTCCTTTGCTGGTTTACGCTGGTCCTTTTGTTGGTTTACGCTGGTCCTTTTGCTGGTCCACGCTGGTCTTTTTGCTGGTTTACGCTGGTCCTTTTGCTGTTTTACGCTGGTCCTTTGCTGGTTTAAGATGGTCTAAGCTGGTCCTTTTGCTGGTCCTTTCGCTGGTTTATGCTGGTCCTTTGCTGGTTTTTGCTGGTTTAAGCTGGTCCTTTGCTGGTTTATGCTGGTCCTTTGCTGGTTTATGCTGGTCCTTTGCTGGTTTATGCTGGTCCTTTGCTGGTTTATGCTGGTCCTTTGCTGGCTCGAGCTGTCCCCTTTGTTCTTTGCTGGTTTATGCTGGTCATTTGTTGGTTTATGCTGGTCCTTTGCTGGTTTATGCTGGTCCTTTGCCAGCACATGACCAGCATAAACCAGCAAAAGGACCAGATTAAACCAGCATCAAAACATACCTAACCAGCATATGCTGTTTTTTTCAACAGGAATCTTATGCACAAACTTTAAAGCTGCAGTGTTGCAGGAAGTTAGAGTAAATTGTATATTTTTTACATTTTGGAGTTATGTTTTTAAAAAAGACGCCACATAGTGTGACGTCATCTCACAACTGTTGTGGTGTCCAAATGAATTTAACATGCTTAAAGTCTGGTGATGGCTGCTTTCGAAACAATGTTGACGAATTGAAATAAACATAAGAAATTCATTCCAAAATTAAACCGGATACGCTCGTAGCTTGCATTATGAATCAGAACCAAAAAGTTAATCCAAACTACAAAAGCCTTTTGCCATTTCAAATCTTTATTTGAAGTTACTACAGAAACAATTTTAGTCCAATGCTGGACAATCAACAGCAGAGACATTCATGAAAAAGGAGACAGCAGATGATATTTGTGATGCTGTAAAAGGTCACATGAAACCGCCTCATCCAGAAGAGAAAGCAAAAGGCCCTTCAAAGTCAAGCTGGGATATTGTTTGAATCAACACCTTAGGGAAAAAAAAAAGCTCAGAAAGACGCACAGATCATTGCAGATTCATTTCAAGGCATCTCTAAATCAGTGATTCTCAAACATTTTCCTTAAGCCATTCATTCATAGCAAAACTGTACACAATGATGGGACTTAAGTCTGTACAGCACTGATTGTGTGAAGAACCAACTCTTTGGTACGAGTATGTACATAATGTCAAATGTTTTCACAGATTTTAGATTTTGTAACAGAAATAGACCTTGATACCAAAACTATTCCCTGGCATTCACATGTTAAACGTCATTACTTAAAAACAAACAAAAAAAAAAACATGATAGTCCTTTATGGATTTTGTGACACATGAAGGGTTAGCATTTCTCTACTTTGAGTTCTTTTTGCCCTTTGTGGTAAAAATATATGTGTGTTTCTCTTACACTGTATAGTAGCTCACATTCAATATGAAGACTTCTGAAACACTCTTATAACTTCAAAAATGTCCATTCATGTTCCCTTCATTCAGACAGCTGATGTAAAACCCCTTGTGAAGATATGGAAAACAGTTTGAAGGAAGCTGTGATTAACAATCTCTTTTTTTAATACAGTGAAAAAAACACCACAATCAGCTACTGAGTCCGACTTACTGCAACACTACGCTTTTAAGAAAACAGAGAGAAGTGGAACAAAGTCGAATCTCTTAAGAAGATAAATCAATTCTGATGTGTGTCAAACCATCCTGTGATATGACGGAAATCGATAAGAGAAGTGGCTGTTAGATAAATTAGCAAGAGCACAAACCACTGTAATGACAGTACACAAATTATACCAATTACATAAAAAAGCAACAACAATTTGAGAACTGGATCTTCTTGTACTCGCGGCTAATATCTGCCATGACACCAGGCACGGCTCTTAAGACAGCGTCTGCCAGTGGGGAGCATTCATGAGTTCAGAGAAGTGTGTGTGTGTGTGTTTGGAGCTTTTTGGCCACTAGGAGGTGATCCAGGAATGACGGAGGCACTCGGCAGCCGTGGCTCTTTTCTCTGGGATGAGGTCCAACATCGGGAGGAGGAAGTCTGAGAAATTCTGGGCTTCCTCTCGGGGCCATTCGTACTTTTCGGCCAGCACGTCCTGCAAACCCCACGGCTTCAGCTTGGTGATGTGCCTTAGGTCCCCTAGCGCACAAATAAATACATGGACACATCCACATCCAATCAGAAGTTAGAACTGGAACTATCAGTTTTAAAACAGAAATAAGAGCAGCTATATGGACTACACATTTACGCACATACTAAAAAATGTATAGCTATACTAATAATGGGAGTGCAGACATACCCCATCAATCAAACTGTGACATTCACACAAAGCTACTGAACACTGCCAGCAAGTTTATGAAGTAAGTGAAACACATTAGTTAAGCAATCGCTCATGTATCAAGTGTCTATTGACAGATGTACCTTTCTTGGTGAAAAATTCCTTGGAATATTTGCCGTTCGTGATGAGTTTACGAGGAATCTTCCCCAGCAGCTCGATGATCAGCGCGATGTGATCTGTTTGCAGTAGAAAAAAGGCTTGAGATAAAGCTTCTGACATTTACATTTAAGTTATAGATGGAACTTTTAAAACTTTACTTGAATGGATGTGCTAAAAATGCCATCTGTTGTCCTGCCAATTCATGTTTGTCCTTGAATTAGAGTAGGCTTTTTTTTTTTTTTCATATGACTTTTGAAATATGCACATATTTTGAAATATGCACCAAACAATATCATTTTTCAATTTACTGATTACTACAGGACCTTTCACAAAAACTAGTGCATTACTGCTTAAACAATAACTATGTAATAAAATATACAGCATAGAACATTTTATAAAAACATTTTTAAAAAGTATAAAAAACTATTAATTTTATAAGATAAAAATTGATTATTTACCTGTTACTATTAGGGCTGTGCTATTAAAAATTGTTGCCGATATTAATTTATTTTAAAAACTAATTTGGTTATAGCTAAAAAACGGTAAATTGCTCATTAAAATTCTGTATTATTTTGTATAATTAAAAAATAAAATCAATCCTTTCAAAAACAAAAGTATCACAACATTTTAATGTACAATATGAAAAATTGATATTCGTTTCAATATTTGTTCAAGATAAAATGATTAGTGATTTTAAAGATGAAACCTAATGGTGTGTGCACACCACAAGCAAATTTAATTGTTTGCGCGAATAGGTTACATACAAAGTCAATGCAAAGACGCGAATAGATGCGATAAAGTTAGTGATGGCAAATGTAATCTGACTGTAAAAATGAAACTGAACATGCACAAAAAAAACCCGTTAAATTAAAAAAAGCTAATGTAGTATTGATATATTCTGCATCCCTAGTTACTATATTGTATATTTCAGCACTGCAGGAATACTGTGACAATCAGCAACGCAAAAACTGCCATGTTTCAAGATTTCAGGAGACTATAACATGGCTTTTCTAAAACAGCTCAGAGGCCGAAACCTCTCTGGCCATTCACTCCCCAGTGCCACCTCCATAATGACAGCGCAAATATTACACTGCGTTTGAGAAATGGATGCATCGGGCGTCATTATGACACTAGAAATGGCTCTCGTTCAAGTGCTAATTAATAGGCACGCTGTGATTTGTTCTCCAGATGCGACTGTTAGTTTATGTGCTGGAGCATTTGATTGGCTGCGGGTCTGCAGAAGTCATGTGGGCTGAATTCCAAACCTGTGGAAGAAAAATTACCTTCATCTCTGGAATAATCCTCTCCGGAGTGAGGCTCAAACAGGTAATCGCCTGTTGCCAGCTCAAATGCCTAGGGAGAGACACACTTTGAGAACGCATGCGTGTGTGTGTGTGGAGATAGCAATCCTAGTATCAAATTCTCTAGGTGGTAGGCTAATGTCTGAAAGGCCAAACCAACCTTCTCAGCCCTGCTCGGACTGAAGCCAGCACACAGTGAGTGCAGCTCGCGAGACTCTATTGTTACGCAGTGGGTTTGAAATGCTGATTCAGACTGAGTTTAACCTCTCTTGGTGGGTCTGGCCCTACTGCTTAAAAAAAGGTGCAGAGTCTGTGCACTGCGGAGCAGGACAAATGCCACGGGACCGGCGTCAGCAGCACTCGATGAAACGCTCGGAGAGCAGAAGTCAGTCATCGAGTCAGCTTCCTCTAAGACCTCTGACTCCAGCTTGACTAGACATTAGCTCTGTTCCAAAAACTGTTGAGCTGCTGCCCTAGACAGCATTACAAGGCACCATGGGTGTCCAAAATAATGCAAAAAAGCAGTCATATCCTTAACAACATGCTAATATAAAAATACTGAAGTGTAATTTTAATGTCAAGACATTACTTCAACAAAATGCTAACACAAAACTATTGGAATCAAATTTATATTCATTACCTTGTCAACATGTTAACAAAACTCTACTGGAATCAAATTTGCATATTGAATCATTACTTTAGCAGCATGTTAATGCAAAGCTACTGGAATGAAACTCGAGTGTTGAGTCATTACTTTAGCAGCATGCTAACATAAAACTCTACTGGAATCAAATTTGAGTTTTGAATCATTCGAATTACAGTATCGAATCGAATCATGCTAACAAAGCTACTGGAATGAAATTTGAGTGTTGAGTCATTACTTTAGCAACATGCAAAAATAAAACTACTTCAATCAAATTAGCGTATTGAATCATTACCCAAGCAACATGCTAACATAAAGCTACTGGAATCATATTTGAGTATCGAGTCATTATTTTAGCAGCATGCTAACACAAAACTCAGCTCACTGGATTTTTGCAACAGAGCTGCTGATATGAAACTTTGATGTTTTGGAACTGCACACTTCACAAGTGGAGATTTATTCCCTATTCAGGGTATCTGCAGGATTTTTAAGCTCAAAATAAAAACTTTTTAAGATCTTTTATAAGATCTGCACAAATAAAATTAATACCATATGAGCGAGGTAGGGAAATGTCTGTTAATATATTAAACTGTAAAATGACTGTAAAAAGCATGATTTACTGTTCAGGTACAGGTTTCACAAAAACAAAAAGTTTTATAAAATGATAAACTTCACATTTCAGCCTTTAAACCATTTTTAAGAAAATGGATGAGTCAAAAGTATCCGTTATATTAATTTAAACAATGATCAATCAATTATTATATTAATTAACATCTAAATATATTTTACTGTCTTCTTTAGATTTTTATAATGCATTATCTTCTTGTCGATCCACCAGTTCAAATTTACAACTCTGCGTGTTTGCAGCATAAAAACATGGGTGGATTTGCACATCGGTCTGAACAAAAACAGCAGACGGGCTGATTGAAAATGCTAAATGATTTCTACAGTAGGTGGCGCTTTTGAAGCAGCAGAAATACAGTGGTTTCCTCGGTAGCGGCTGTACACAAAGCAGCGCTTCAGCTGACTTTATAAAACATGCAGCGCTCATATTTATTCAATGAATTTGCAGCCTTTTGAAGTTTAATCGTCACATTAAGTTATATCGCAATTTTTGTCTTACCGTCCCCAAATTTAAGACCTCCTGAAACCATAATTAAGACTTTCTTGTACCATTTAAGACTTTTTATGGCCTTAAATTTGATTCAACTAAATTGAAGACTTTAAGGACCCGCGGAAACCCTGCATATATTAAAAAATACATATAGGCTCTAAATAAAAGTTTGTGCAAATACAAAAAGAAATTTGTATCAGATCTCAGTTAGCGGTCTTTAAACGTACCATGCAAGCTGTGCTCCAGATGTCAGCTGGGGTGCTGTATCCTGATCCAATCAACACCTCCAGAGAGCGATACTGCCGCGTCTGAATGTCGTCTGTGAAATGCTTGTGCTGATGACAAACAACAGTTACATAAAGAAGAATCAACCGCTGAGAGAGGTGAGGCATTAATACCCATGAGGATATCAGAACCTCAATCAATCAGTTAATCAACAAATGGCTGTAAATGAGGACAGGATTATCCCTTTAACATTCTGACTGAGCTGTTTTTGGTGTAAATGCAAGGAAAACCCCAGACTCACCACCCAGCAGGCGTTGCCCAGGTCAGCAATTTTCACTCGGATCTTATCAGCGTTTAGCGGATCCAGAGGGTTGACTAGCAGGTTTCCTTCTGCAATTTTAGCTGCAGTACAAGAGAGGAATGAAAAAGAAGTGAGGCACTGTGTATTTGCTGAATTCTAAAGCCCTGTAGGATGTTGAGTCTAATACAGCAGCTCTCTATTAATCAATACCAGCCATGGAAAATCAGAGCATCAAAATGAAGACACTAGAACGCTGGTAGCAGGTGAACATCTGTCATTAACCGCTTGTCTTATTGATGTAACTGAGTGAAACATGAAATAGGCAATCCTGTAACAAGGAAAACAAACCAGTGGGAATTCAAGTCAACATGAAACCGCAATCGACACCCAATACTTGCACAATGTGATGCACTTCTGAACTTTTTATCCGTTTAAAACTCTTTATTGTCATTAACTGTGTGCCGACATGTGCATGTGAAGTCATAGATCTCTCTGTTGTGGATTTCCACACAAGTCTATAAATGGGAAGTTGGACTTCAAGTGGCATTCTGACAAACTTTTCCGAGGAGGAAGTTGGAAATGACCACTTTCCAAGTTAAATGGGAAATGACAACATAAGACAGACTGTTGACATCAGAAACTATTTTCAAAGGTGGAAGACATTAAATATAGCATTTTGATGAAAGATAATAAAGATAAACAGATTTTTTGGAATAACTTGCACTGACGAATAATAATGCACAATAATTATGTTAAGAATGTGAGAGGACGATTTCATGTTGACTGTAAGACTAAGACAACAGCAGTAAGAAATACTTTTTCAATGAAACAATTAATTACAAGCATTAGTTAGTTAAGGGTAACTATGATAAATATAACTTCAGTTTGATGTGAATGGATGTCACCATAACAGATACAGAAAGGAACAGTTCCCTGAAAAAATCTAGAGCTAGCATGCTCATTTTATTCAGGGTTCCCACCCCATTCCATCTACCACTGCATTTACATGAATTTTATCCTTCCTTTTTTTATGTGAAATGAATAAATTAATGATTTAAAAAAAAGATTAAAAAAAAAAAGATTGCATTCACATTGAGCAATTTATTCAGCTGTTAAAATATTTCAGAATTTTTTAGACGCATCATTTCATTAAAATGTCCTTGACTTTTCCATATGCCCTTTTAAGAATTTAGTATTGTAATGCTGCAACTAATGAAGAACTATTATTTATTTTGATGATAACCTCTTTTGTTTATTTAAATATAAAATCTTTATTATCTTAGAATTATAATTATTCCAAAAACTAATCACAAAATTAATACAGGTATATTATAATATTATATTATTTCATTCCTATTACAGTTACTATCTGTAAATGCTGTATATACCAATTTGCCTCAAGCATTTTTTTCATGCACATAATTGAAAATGTTTTTATTCATAATTTTTTTATTCATAAGACGCATTCATTTCTTTGCCTGGTATGACTATAGGAACTCTGCAACTGTATAATTTTATAGTTTCATCGAATTCAAGTTTTATGTGAACTGTCCCTTTCCTGGTTAAATACTGCTACATTATTCAACACCACAAAATCAGGCTGTTAGTGATTTCAGTTCAGTGTTAGACTCTGCAGGATAACACACAGACGGAGAACGAGAGAAAGGAGGGAGGGGAGTTAGTAAGGAGCAAACAAAGGGGCGTTCCTCCAGCAAGGGCTCCGCACTGACCGTCCTTCAGGCTCTCCTCCTCTGTGGCCGCCTGCGCGCTGGGGTCCACCTCCATGGTGAGGCCCATCTCCGCTTTGGGGCCCTCAACAGAACCGGAGCCGTTCAGCTCCGCCGTGGGGCTCTCTTGATCCTGCACCCTAGGGCACTGTGACTCAACCATGCCACAAATCAAAGGTCCATTACCGTCTGTGGCGACAGGGGATGGAGGACTGGGCTCTTTCTCTACGGTGCCGTTGCATGCTGGGTAAGGGTTAGTAGGCTCTGAGCCCTCGGTGCCGCTGTCGTAGGGGTTCACGGGGGTCTCGTCCTTGATCTGCTGCTGGAGGTCCAGGGTCTGCTCTTCCTCGGGGCCCTGGCTGTGACCGTTGATGGCGCCTCTGTGCTGAGACCAATCATCTGAGACGCCACCTGGGGTGGAAAAAAGTTGATTTCAACACAGTCACAGAGTAAAAACACTGATGTGTCATGATGCAGTACTCTGACTCTCAAAAGCTGCAGCACCAGTCATAATTGATGAAGACAGCAGCTGGAAGCATGACTTTTTTAAAACGACTGGGATGTGGCTAGACTCAAAGAAGAGCAGCAGAGATTCTGCTACTTTACAGATATCTCACAAAAAAGCCTTGGGTGTTATTTAATAATGATAGAATTACTAATAGCATTAACAATGGCTTTAGATTTAGAATGAATGTATAAGAAAATGTAATTGGTGTTTGCCTATGATTAATGGTACTGTACTAAGATGTTGTTGATTGATGCAGAGCATTAATTGTTGCTAAGGTGTTCTGGGTGCGTTGCTATGGAGCACTTGATTTATCAAATATCTACCAACAAATCACTCTTATTAACCAGTTCTGTTTAGTGAGTCGAAAATGTAACCAATAAACAAACGACTGACTGTTTTGAGCTACTCCATTTAATAATGTTCTATATTTATTTATTCATATTTAAGAAAGAAATCATTCCCTGAATGAACTGACTGAATCCATCATAGTGGTTTCTAAATCAACATCTAGTCCTGTGTTCAAATTTGATTTACACTGCATTGCAGTGATGGAATATTTAATATATTACAAAGCAGATGGATGGAAAAAATGTATATATTTGCAGATAATAAATAATTTTTGTTCTTGAAATAAAGTTTAAAAAGTATATAAATATTAGATGAAAAACAAACTTAAACCAGAAATCTAGAAAATGAGAAATGTTGGCAACTAACGAAAATAAAATAAGCTGAAGTACTAGCTAGTATAAAATACATAGACATAAAAACATATGCAAAATATTAATAAATACTACAACAATTTACAAATAATACTAAAATAGCACTGCCTGTTGTTCATGTTTAATGAAAAATGAATGTCTCTGTAATGTACTAAGATAGAAGGTTCCCTATATCTTTTGTATAGGTTGAACGACTTCTGATTTTTTTTAAAGTCGACTTTTATGTGATGACAGTCGAGTCGAAGTCAACTAGTCGCTGATGACGTCATTAATGAACAAATAAGTCAGGAGCTGTGATAAACACCTTGTGCACAGCTATGGCATATGACCCAGCGCTGCCCACACGGCTATAACAGCTCATTTTTCTCAGTTCTTTTGTCTTTGTGTCGTTATGTTTCTCACAGATTTCTGTTTGTTCTAAATCAGATACAGATAAAGCAACACAGTAAAGATTACATTCATATGAATGCATTAATGAGAGTGATTGTGTGTCTGAATTAATTCTACCTAGCGGCGTCTCTTTACTAGTAGTGGAGCAGTGGGATTTAGTTGTTAAGAAATATACGCTAGAACTTTTCAGTTTCTAAGCAATTTTATTGAGAAATCACAGAAACTGTTACATACATTTCCTTCCCGCGCTGAAATGAGTCTGTGTGCGCAGATCTCGCGAGATGTAGGAGCTACTGTCTGTAATGTGTGTGCGTTACAGTGCAGCGGCGCATAAGATTAGAACGGCGATTAACTTTCCTACCTGTACAATAAGCGGTTTAAAACGTGCATCCTCCTGTTCAATTTCGAGCATCCAGTAATGTAATCTCACATGTCTTGTGGAGCGCTTTGGGAGTATGTATTTATTTGTCATTTTAACTGTTTGGAAATGGAGCGTGAATGTGGAAGTCCTTCAAAGATTTCTTATCCTGTTGCGCCCTCTATAGGACCAGCGACTAGTCGATGTCAAGCTTAAAGCGTCATGGCAGAGCATTGAAGTCGACTAGTCAATGCAACCCCTAATCATTTGCAGCATTAACTTAACAGAATCTCTTTTATTTGCACACTGTAACTGAAATACACCCAAATGATTCAGAATCAAAGTGAATAAAAGTCAGAATCCAATGAAGAAGCTTGTGAACTGAAATCTAATCGGTTCTATAGCTTACTGATGTCTTGCTCTAACAGTACTAATAATCCCGCGTTTAGCTGATGCTCGCTCACCCGGTGTGGCCTCGGCTGTGATGTCTTGCAGTGTGTGACTGGCGGGGACTGACGGGGTGCTGTCGGGCGTCTCCGTTTCATCCTCCTCTTCCTCTTCTCCTCCCTCAGGGCCTTTCTCCAGCCCCTCGATCTCCAGAATCCTCTTCTCCAAGAGCTCAGCCTGACGCTTCTGTTTCTTCTTCATCTTTTTCTTCTTGTTCTTGGACATTTTGCCCATCTGAAGAGGAGAATCTTTTAGCTTTTCTATGAAAATTAATTAATTTTTATATGTGAATGTGCTACAGATGAAACATCATGGAAGATGCCCCAGAACTCATCTCTGACGAACACTTACTTGTTTTGGGGCCGGAGCTGTACTCACTGCAATGGAGGAAGATGAAAAGAGAAGACAACATCAGCATCTTGTTGTGCACTATCAACATCATTTTTCACTTGCTGCACAGAGTTCAAAAGCAGTGCACAGAGAATGTGTCATCCTTCAGTTGTTCAGAGGACCACATGAGTCACTGCTCTCCATTTTGAAACATCCCGCAGACTTTACGTCACTCTGCATAATGTCTCAATGGAGATGTTCTACAAAAAAAATAAAACAAAAAATGACGTGTCAGAAGAGGTGAATGGATGTGAAGTTACAGCTATATAAACCAGCAAATAATACTGTACACAACAGAACAATCATAAACACCTTGACCCAGTCTAAATGCTAAATACAGGGATTTTGATCAATGAATTCCTAGTTATTTGTGATTTCTAGCAAATTACATATTTGTATTAATTATTTTAGTAGTATTTACAATAAATATTCTATAATTATTCTATCATTTATGTTTATGCAGTATTTATGCAATTGTAATTGCGGTATAAATACATTCATGCCACCAATGAGCTGCAATAAACTGTCTGTAAATATACAGTGGGTACGGAAAGTATTCAGACCCCCTTAATTTTTCACTCTTTGTTATATTGCAGCCTTTTGCTAAAATCATTTGTTAATTTTTTCCCCTCATTAATGTACATACAGCTTCCCATATTGACAGAAAAACACAGAATTGTTGAATTGTTGTGCAAAGATTTATTACAAAATAAAACTGAAATATCACAATGGTCCTAAGTATTCAGACCCTTTGCTGTGACACTCATATATTTAACTCGGGTGCTGTCCACTTCTTCTGATCATCCTTGAGATGGTTCTACACCTTCATTTGTCCAGCTGTGTTTGATTATACTGATTTTTTTTTTTGATTAGGAAAGCCACACACCTGTCTAGATAAGACCTTACAGCTCACAGTGCATGTCAGAGCAAAATGAGAATCATGAGGTCAAAGGAAATGCCTGAAGAGCTCAGAGACAGAATTGTGGCAAGGCACAGATCTGGCCAAGTTTACAAAAACATTTCTGCTGCACTTAAGTTTCCTAATAGCACAGTGGCCTCCATAATCCTTAAAAAGAAGACGTTTGGGACGACCAGAACCCATCCTAGAGCTGGCCTTCCGGCCAAACTGAACTATCGGGGGAGAAAAGCCTTAGTGAGAGAGGTAAAGAAGAACCCAAAAAAATCACTGTGGCTGAGCTCCAGAGATGAAGTCGGGAGATGGGAGAAAGTCAACCATCACTTCAGCCCTCCACCAGTCGAGGCTTTTGTGGCAGATTGGCCCTTGAAGCCTCTCCTCATTGGCAAGACCATGAAGCCCTCATGGATTTGCTAAAAAACACCTTAAGACTCCGATTGTGAGAATTAAGATTTCTGGTCTGATGAGCCCAGATAGGAACGTTTTGGCCTTATTTTAAGCGATGTGTGAGAACACCTGGGACTGCTCATCACCTGTCCAATACCAGTCCCCCAACAGTGACAGCATGGTGGTGGCAGCTCAGTCTGTGGGGGGGGGTGTTTTTCAGCTGCGGGACAGACTACTGGTGCAATCGGGGAAAGATTTAATGCGGACCCACGATAGGGATTCCTGGCACGAAAACCTTCTCCCAGAGTGCCAGGCCCTCAGACGGGCCGAAGGTTACCTCCAACAAGACAATGACCCTAAGCACACAGCTAAAATACGAAGGAGTGGCTTCACAACAACACTGTGATGTTCTTGAATGGCCCTGCCAGAGCCCTGACTTAAACCCAATTGAGCATCTCTGGATAGACCTAAAAATGGCTGTCCACCAATTTTTACCATCCAACCTGACAGAACTGGAGTGGATCTGCAAGGAGGAATGGCAGAGGATCCCCAAATCCAGGTGTGAAAAACTTGTTGCATCTTTCCCAAAAAGACTCATGCTGTATTAGATCAAAAGGGTGCTTCTACTAAATACTTAGCAAAGGGTCTGAATACTTAGGACCATGTGATTTTTCAGTTTTTCTTTTTTTAATAAATCTGCAAAAATGTCCACAATTCTGTGTTTTTATGTCAATATAGGGTGCTGTGTGTACATTAATGAGTAAAAAAAAATAACAAATGATTTTAGCAAATGGCTGCAATATTGTTAAGAGTGAAATTTTTAAGGGGGTCTGAATACTTTCCGTACCACTGTATATATAAATACTAGGGCTGTCAAAATGGCTAAAAACTACATTAGAATTTTGTACTTAAATACTATCAATATTTGAATTACCGTATTGGCCCGAATATAAGAAGACCCTGATTATAAGACCCCCCCCCCCTTTTTCCAGATGTACCTTTTGGAAAAGGCTTTTTAAAAAACAAATCTTGTTTTTCCCTCTCAGTAAACACCTTTGTCTTCAATTAGTTTCATATTGCATATTTTTCCTATTTTAAATTTTGTTTTGAAAGTATGGTAAAAACTGGTAAGATGTACCAACAATCACATTTAAAAATATACACTTTTTGAGATCTGAATAGGACATTCTGCTTATCCCATCTATAGTAGCCTACTAAAAACTTATTAACAGTAGAAGTTAATCTTACTGTAGTCTTCCCTGGGTACTGTCTTACGTTTTAAAATCAAAAGGGAGTTGGTCCCATCAGGCCCGCCCCTAACGTGAACAGTCCGACTCATGCAGCTGTCGGTTTATTTTTCTATCGGTTTTTACCCTACGTCGCGCTCTTTTTAACAACACGCATTACATACACATTGCAATGGCACACACTCGTTTTATGCGTATTAGGCCCACCTATTGTTTGTGGGGTATTATTGACAGTTCAAAGTCTAGACCCTGACATAAGACGACCGTGAGTTTTTTCAGATGTATTTCACGAAGAAAAAAAAACATTTTCTTATATTCGGTTCAATAACGTATATTCGAATTTAAATGGCATAATTTCAGTTAGGGGGAAAAGAGCTTTTGGCTTTTCTTCTGAGGCCACAAGAGGGCGCATAGAGCAAATTATTATGCACGTTTCTTCAAAGCGTATTAAAATAACACGACTATCTTTGAAAAAAGGTTTAAAATAATTTTTATAAACCTTATATAATTAAAGTTGCTTAAACAATTAGAAACAAAACAGAATCATGTTTAATACAAAGGACCGAAAACCAATCACAAATGTAGGCTGCTTTCTTCATTTAAAAACTTGAGATGCAGTAGAGTGGGGAAAAACCGCCATAAAGTCTTGAGCCATGGTTTTAAAAAGTTGAACTTACATTCATTTTACATGGCTTTCTAAACATGCGGCTCTCTTGTGTGAGACGCGAGTGCAACGCTGATAGATGTCCTTCTAGAAAATGTGATAAATATGCGTTCTGTGTGAACGGTTTGGATTCGGTTTTGACATGAACATCTCCGCATTGATGTTCTTTTTTCCCACAATATTTTGAATGAACAACGTAGCAGCGCCGCATCTAGTGGGTTCAACTGGATAGGCTAACAAAAGCATTAAAATGCAATGACACTTACATCGTCATCGCATCTCGTGCACCACTGATAAGCCTGACTGATGTACACCTAAAGTTCGAATGCAACGTTTTTCCATTCGAATGTGGATTTTTATTTTAAATTCGATGAATATTCGACATTAAAAAAAATGTTTTTTTGACAGCCCTAATAAATCCAATCGATAAAGAAAAAAAAAAATCATGGTCATGGTAGCCTAAATATTTTTTGTGTAATATGTTGAATCAAATCAAATGTTTCTTTCTAAAGCTACTTTTTGTAATGTCTATTTGATGCTTTTCTCATTTGACACAATAATGACCGTAAATTATATTTTGGGGGTAGTTTCTCAGCCAAATCTGATGTGTGATTAATTTGCAATTAATATAATTAAACACCACATTGTGTAATTAGATTTCTTTTTTAAATATTGTTTGACAGCCCTAATAAATATTTAATGCAAAATATATCATAACCCAATGAACACTGCTAGAAAACATTTTTAATAACTGGCTAGTTCTATTGCAGATAATAAAGCTGTCTACTAGGGCTGAGAAATAACACAGACCTCCCGATTCGACATTACAACAATATTTAACTGCTAATTCAATATGTACTGTGATTTAAGTATTTTTTTTATGCGGATTATTGTGATGTTTTTATCAGCTGTTTGGACTCTCATTATGACGGCACCCATTCACTGCAGGGGATCCATTGGTGAGCAAGTGATGTACTGCTACATTTCTCCAAATCTGTTCTGATGAAGAAACAAACTCATCTAAATATTGGATGGCCTGAGGATGAGTACATTTCCAGCTAATTTTCATTTTTGAGTAAACCGTTCCTTTAATAACAACAACATAAACAGCTGCAGGCTTCTTTAGCCATCATTTACGCTTCAAGACTTTCATTTTGATGTATTATATGCTTGTCCCATCTGTTAACAATCCCTAAATAATCTCAATGTTCTGAGAGGAGGGCTTGCCGTCACCTGCGGATCCAGAAGGGGGAGGAGCTCCAGATTTCTGCCACTCCGTGGCCTCCGCAGCCAGTCTCTTGACATACGCCTCATTCACGTCCATCAGGATGTTCTCTGGCTTTATATCAGTGTGAATGATCTTACACTTGGTGTGCAGGTAGTCCAGGCCTTGCAAAACCTACGCAGAGAAAATTGTTGTTTGACCTGCTGTAAACCACATCAAATGATAATGAGTGGAAAATAAGTACCTGTCGAATAATGCTCTTGACACATGGCAGCGGCAGGCCCTGGTAGTTGGACTTGATAATGCACTTTAGCAGATGGTGGCCGAGAACTTCAAACACCATACACACATCTGACAGCGCATGTTAAAGGGAAATGATGGAGAACAAAAGTCCAGCCAAGAGCTCCAGCTCATTACGAGCTGGTAGGAGATCGAGCGGCAGCTGAAAGCTATGGAGTGCACTAGAAAAACACCTGTGGATCCCTCAGTAAACGAAAGGCCATCTGTACAATAAACAGCCTCACTGAAAGGATACGGGTTCCGTTCACGCCCGAGATCTTGAAGTCGTCCAATAACTGCACCACTTTCTCCCTGCTGGGATCATTCTGGTCTGTGTTCCTGACCTGAATCCAGCAGATGGGGATGGGGAAAGAAATAACTCAGGCCTCGGACAGTTTTACAGATGCTCTACATTTCGAAACCATTTTTTTTGGTTTATTACAAAATAAACCGTGTTTTCATTTGATGAAACCACTTTCCCTCGGGGCATGTGGATACACCTGGCTTTCATTACTTTCCCACCACATTGTGGCATGCTGTCAAATTCACCTGACACTAAATGATCTCGCGAATAATTCATCGTAATGGTTTCTATGGCAGCGTGGGTGTTGGGGTAACTCACCGCTCTCAGGAGCTTGATCTCATCGAGTGCTGTTTCAGTGTAGTGCTCTGCGCTCTTAACCACTTTCATGGCCACAAAACGCTTCCCTCTGCAATCAAAACAATAAATTACCTTTCAGTACACATGCTTGATTTATAAATAGTAATGCAGGAAGAAAAAAAAAAACAACAGACAAGGTAAGGGAACGTACTGTATGTCCCAAGCAAGCCAAACAGTGGAAAAATGACCCCATCCCAGCTTGCGGATTACGTGGTACCGTCCATTGAACAGGTCGCCTATTTTCACATGGTGATAACCACCTAGAAGAAGAGTTTTTGGCAACAAAACATCTGGAATTATTTTAAAACCAGGGTTCAAAATTAACACCGTCCAGATGTATTCATTTATTCAAAAATACAATTTATTAAAAACAAAGTTCATACATAAAGACTTAAATACACTATTGAATAGTTTGGCATAATCTTTAACTACTGTTTCTTAAAAAAAGGGCTTAAAGGGTTAGTTCACCCAAAAAATTAGGCTGTGTTTTACTCACCCCCAAGGCATCCTAGGTGTATATGACTTTCTTCTTTCAGACGAATCCAGTCAGAGTTATATTAAAAATTGTCTTTGATCTTTCAAGCTGTTTAATGCCACTCAGCGGGTGTTGCATGCATCAGTCCAAAACAAGTTAAATAAAAAGCACCCATCCAATAAAAAAAAAAAAGTCTCACACGGCTCCAGGGGGTGAACAAAGGCCTCCTTTAGCAAATCGGTGCATTTTTGTAAGAAAAATATCCATATTTAAAACGTAATCACTTTAAATGTAGCTTGCGCTCACTGTTGTACATTGGAAGCTGTTCTGGGCGGATGACGTATGAGGTCAGCTTGGCGCATGCGCCGCTCAGAAGTGACGAACACAGAAGCACAGGGGAGGATCAAAACAAAGCAACGGTCACTAATTAGAAGTACATAACGAGGATTTGTAAAGAAGAATGTCGGAGGATTTCGATATAAGCCAAGAGGAGACTGGTTTTCCTTTGCTAAAGTAAGGAAACTTTGCTTCCTTTGCTCCTGTTACCAAACGTTGGTTTTTCACGAGAAACAGTTACAGCACATGTGCAACGCTGACCTCATACGTCATCAGCCCGGAGCTGCTTCCGTGTAGGCCTGTTGGCGCAAGCTAGATTAAAGTGATTATTACGTTTTTGATATGGATATTTTTCAAATCTTTTTAAACAATAATAGGGATATTTTTTCTTACAAAACGCATCGATTCGCAACAGGAGGCCTTTGTTCACCACCCGAAGCCGTGTGAGACACTTTTTTTTAAATGGATGGGCGATTTTTATTTAACTTCTTTTGGACTGATGCATGCAACACCCGCTGAGTGCCATTAAACAGCTTGAAAGATCAGAAGAAAACATTTTTTATATAACTCCGATTGCATTCATCTGAAAAAATAAAGTCATATTCACCTAGGATGACTTGAGGGTAATTTTCATTTTTGGGTGAACCCTGTCATGTTTAAAAAAAAAAAAAAATAAAAATTATTTTAAGTCATGTGTGCAACCAATCGGCCAGAAAATTATGGGAAAAAGGTAAAACAGGGAAGAGAGGACCACTATTCTCCGAAGAGTATTCACAGGAGTGCACATAAGTGGTGCACCAAAATAAAACAAATAAGTTCACACCACTGATTTGCTGCCGGTTTCAGAGCAAAACGCAAAACTGTGACATTTCATCCACAGCTTCACTGCAACGCTAAAACTTGCAGTGCATATATTTACTTGCCGGCAACTTCAGACCTCCAAAATAAAGCTTTCTGATTTAAGGTATTGAAAATTCATACAGAAACTGAAAAAGGTATAAAAAGGAAAATTAAATGTAAATATTAGCAATTAATTTTTAAAGTGTACTATAAAATAATTATTTTTATTTTAAAATATAATAGTATTATCACACTTTATCATATTGTTTGTTTTTATAAAAAACTAAATAAATCAAGTGCAATAATATTATTATTATTACTACCATTAATTTATTTTTTATAGTTATATATAATGGGTCGCAGTGTGAGCACCAAACCAAATCTCCAAGTGCTCTCATGAGAACCAGACTGAAACTATTGCGCACACCCTGGTTATTCATGTAGTACATGTAATGTGGTCCAACTCCCCAAAAATGTAATTAAGTTACGAATTAACTATTCAAAATCTGTTCCCGCGTCATTGTATATCCAACATAATTTCAGAGACACCACACCATCTATTGATAACTAAACTTGGGATTGATCAAAGGCATATTGTTTTTTAAATTATTTAAGACTGAGGATTATTTCTTTTTTGATTTGAGAAAAAAAAATTCAGATAAAAATTGCAACTGTGATTTAATGTGTGTGTCTTGGCAATATAAATGATACTGTGGTTATATATCAGCATGACTATAAAATAATGGTAATAATCGTATTATGATAATGATTATTATTAATTAAATATAAAATTAAATAGTAGCACAGCAGTTATTTCACTGTAATATAATCAAATCTAGAATTTTATAAAAACAATATCGTACTTTATAATAATACTAATATTGTCTTAATATCTTCCCAAACAAGTTTTTATTTTTGTCAGAAAAACTCAGGGATCAGGTTTCTCATTTGTTGGCAACAGGTTTATAAATGCTCCTTATTACAAATCTTTTGAAATGTTCCCAAATGCATGTTATGAGCGACTCAAACTCAGCAGAAACAGAGATGGAGTTTGTGTGGAGTACGAACTTAGCTTCTGAAAACACTGCATCATGAGCTGCTTGCACGCAACAAGATAAGTGCTGCGCTTCACTCTGAAACGCACAGTGCTTATATTAAATTAAATCGCTGCATTTGCAATTTAATAATCCCACGTATAGTGATTCCGATTTTATTTTGAATAATTGCTCAGCCCAAATGGCCAAGTATGGCAAAAAATAATGCTGGATCCTGTTTACAATGCATATGCTTTCACTATACACATGAATCTCTCCCCGTACTATGATCACAGGACTCCTACCCTTGCAGTAATCATTAGGATCCTCTTGTTCCTCATCATCTGAACCCAAGATCTCCTCATCTTGCTCCTGCAGTGAGTCAGGCTGCTGTGCGGCTCCCCTCGGGTGGGGATCAGGCCTGGAGAAAGACAGCTTATCTTTAGAAAACAGATGCAACAACAGCCGAGTAGCAACCACAACCCCTGGCCAAATGTCTTCATACATCTCATTCTAGATGTGCTAGTTACAGGAACGCAGCCAAATATTATCCTAAGCCTTTCAAATGCTGTTATTTGCAACTATTTGAAATCCTTTGTGGGGTTAGCTGCGTTTACAATTTAATACCACCATTATCTTGCTATTGCACCATATAATCTATGAATGTCCACTGGGCTTCTCTACTGAGAGGGTCAGACATTAATGAAACCAATCAATCAGTGCAGGTGCAATGTTAAACTGGAGGAAGTGCAGCTATATTGCAGAGTTAGAGAGACGGTCTTCGCTGGTTCACTGTAGCTCAGCGGGAGCCGTGAAGGAAATTCATAAACGGCGTCAAGCTGAGAGAAATCGTAAAGCATTCGCTGCAGCAAACTTAAAGCGACAGTTTACACAAAAATGAAAATTCTGCCATTATTTACTCACCCTCATGTTGTTCCAAACCTGTATGACTTTCTATCTTATATGACACAAATAATATTTTTTGGGGGGGGGGGTGGGGGGGGGGGGGGTGCAGTCTGTCCATACTTGGACCCCATTGACTGATTATCATTAGCATAAGGCAAGATACTGCTTTAACAGGCAAGCACGGATATGGTTAACACTTTACAGTGGGTACGGAAAGTATTCAGACCCCCTTAAATTTTTCACTCTTTGTTATATTGCAGCCATTTGTTAAAATCATTTAAGTGAATTTTTTTTTCCTCATTAATGTACACACCAGCACCCCATATTGACAGAAAAACAACAGAATTGTTGACATTTTTGCAGATTTATTAAAAAGAAAAAACTGAAATATCACATGGTCCTAAGTATTTAGACCCTTTGCTCAGTATTAAGTAGAAGCACCCTTTTGATCTAATACAGCCATGAGTTTTTTTTTGGGAAAGATGCAACAAGTTTTTCACACCTGATTTGGGGATCCTCTGCCATTCCTCCTTGCAGATCCTCTCCAGTTCTGTAGGTTGGTGTATAAACGTTGGTGGACAGTAGGGGCTGCACGATAATTCGCATGGCGATATTTAACACGCGCATCTTGTCAGAAAGCCTTTCTGTAATCCATCGGTAATTCTCCATCACCTGCGTGCTTCACATTGGCACATTACTACACAGAGCCGCCGTTGTTCACGTGACTAACTGCGGGCAAAAATCTTGGCGAATATGAACGGGTTTGGGGCGCGTAGTGTAACTACGGCTCTGTGTAGTTAATGCTGTTCAATGTGAAAGCACGCACGTGATGGAAATTTACAGCTGATTACAGAACCGGCTTTACTAACAAGATGCGCATTAAATATCGCATGAGATTTATCGTGCAGCCCTAGTGGACAGCGCTTTTTAGGTCTGTCCAGAGATGCTCAATTTGGTTTAAGTCAGGGCTCTGGCTGGGCTTTTCAAGAACAGTCACAGAGTTGTTGTGAGGCCACTCCTTCGTTATTTTAGCTGTGTTTTTAGGGTCATTGTCTTGTTGGAAGGTAACCTTCGGCCCAGTCTGAGGTCCTGAGCACTCTGGAGTAGGTTTTCGTCCAGGATATCCCTGTGTTTGGCCGCATTCATCTTTCCCTCGATTGCAACTAGTCGTTCTGTCCCTGCAGCTGAAAAACACCCCCACATCATGATGCTGCCACCACCATGCTTCACTGTTGGGACTGTCTTAGACAGGTGATGAGCAGTGCCTGGTTATCTCCACACATACAGCTTAGAATTAAGGCCAAAAAGTTCTCATTGTCTCATCAGACCAGAGAATCTTTTTTCTCACCATCTTGGAGTCCTTCAGGGGTTTTTTTAGCAAACTCCATGCGGGCTTTCTTGTGTCTTGCACTGAGGAGAGGCTTCTGTAGGGCCACTCTGCCATAAAGCCCCTACTGGTGGAGGGCTGCAGTGATGGTTTACTTTCTACAACTTTCTCCCATCTCCGACTGCATCTCTGGAGCTCAGCACAGTGATCTTTGGGTTCTTCTTTACCTCTCTCACCAAAGCTCTTCTCCCCCGATAGCTCAGTTTGGCCGGACGGCCAGATCTAAGAAGGGTTCTGGTCGTCCCAAACGTCTTCCATTTAGGATTATGGAGGCCACTGTGCTCTTAGGAACCTTAGTGCAGCATAAATTTTTTTTGTAACCTTGGCCAGATCCGTGCCTTGCCACAATTCTGTCTCTGAGCTCTTCAGGCAGTTCCTTTGACCTCGTGATTCTTATTTGCTCTGACATGCACTGTGAGCTTTAAGGTCTTACATAGACAGGTGTGTGGCTTTCCCATTCAAGTCCAATCAGTATAATCAAACACAGCTGACTCAAATGAAGGTGTAGAACCATCACAAGGATGATCAGAAGAAATGGACTTCTGCAGCACCTGAGTTAATAATGTTATATGTGATTGTCACAGCAAAGGGTCTGATACTTAGGACCATGTGATATTTTCAGTTTTTCTTTTTTAATAAATCTGCAAAAATGTCAACAATTCTGTGTTTTTCTGTCAATATGGGGTGCTGTGTGTACATTGAGGAAAAAAAATAACTTAAATGATTTTAGCAAATGGCTGCAATATAACAAAGAGTGAAAAATTTAAGGGGGTCTGAATACTTTCCGTACCCACTGTACATAACATGCATAACAAATAAACACACATCATGGAAAAAAAATTCCTAATCACTATTCTAATCCTATTTTGCAGATGCAATAAAAAGACAAAGTATACATCTGAATATGTGATTAAATGCATTCAGCATTTTAGTCATATATATATATATATATATCCTGTCACCATGTCAAGGTATGTTGGTCAATTAGGGATTTCAGCCCAAAAAAATAGGGAATGTGGCAAGATTCGAATAAGACCAGATGTACGCTGTACAATTCTGCCAATCTGATAGTTTTAATTATAGATGGGTTATGCATTAATTCTACCTGCATTGTGTCTAAATATCTCTTTGACCTTTTCAATATCATGCTACTCCCCGTGTTATTTCTATTGGTTGGCTGCACCAGCAGCGGGCATTAATGCGATTAGATATGCAGCTTTGTGCCGTTCCTGCTGATGAGTTTGCCTGCTGCGTAGCGTAATCTCTCTGAAGCAACTGGCAATTTTCTGCATCCTAAACTGGGCTCTGAACTGCAGCATGGATGTTCGAAACAAGTCCGAAATAGCATAAGCCTTTACAAGGACACTTTCTGAATTAGTCGTTCTCAGATACAGCTTCAGAACAATACGTAAAGAGTGTCTGAAGCAGTTGGTTAAATGCAGCGAGTTATTAAACATGTATGTTTTTGCTGCTGCAGATCAGGTTTCTTTTTGTTGGTTTAGCGTAATTTTAACATTTTAAAGCTGTATGTCCAAATCTGGCCAAACGCAACAGACTAAGAGGGAAATGAAAAATACGCATCTGCACGAATTATGAATAATAAATGCAGTTAAACAGAACAGCCTGACACTGGAGCAGAGAAAAGCTTTTTCCCACAAATTCCAGGCATCCCCCCACCCCACACACACACACACGTTTAGATTGCTCCTCTAAACATGCAACAGTTTAATTGAGAAGCTGTTATCTCTGTCTGCTTGCCAACTGAATCAATTTTGCGCTTCGTGCGTCAGTGAGTGTTTCAATAATGAAGGTGACACCAGCGTCTACTTCAGATCCCGGGGATTTACAAATTCTGCTCTTTTGACTTGATTAGCTTTTGCTTGAAACAAGCAAACTTTGCAGTTTGCATAGAAACTCCACATATTCTAATGAACAAGCTATTAGTGGAAACGATTGTGTGCTATGGGCTGAACATGGTGGGTGTTACACCAGAAAAAAATTAATTTAGCCAGATCCCAGATAATAAGAGGCTGTGCTAGTGGGAGTTAATCAGTGGAAGTGTGTGTGAATGCTACGCTGGTCTGGGGGGAGAGCTGTATGTACACACACACACACACACACACACACACACACACACACACAAGTGCCCATGGCTCAGAGCAGATGTTGAAACACAGCAGCCCTGCCATCCACTTAGATGATTACGCCCGCCCGCGCACCCATGTTAGGGAAAAGCGATATAGCGAATATTCAGTTATTCACTATATATTATTTTTGGTGGAAATATCAAATTAAGCAAGTGTGTTTTTACTTGACTTTTAATTTGGCCATTAAATCTTAAATATTTTCCTCCTATTGTGACATACAGTATATGCAAGTGAACGGCTTCTCAAATGAGGGTGGAACTTGACTGTCCATGCGGATTAATTGGATTGATGTCCTTTGCTAACAGCTGGGATATCATGTGAGTGTCAGTCCTCGTGCTGGTGCACACATCTAGGGCTGAAACAACACATCGAGGATGTCGATTTGTATGGAGTGCATCGATGCGCCGCACTCTTTACATCAGGGTTGCAGTGGTATACCAGTCTCACTGTATATCCATGACCCTGATGCCGGTTGTCCTTCCTTGCACCACTTTTGGCAGGTACCACAACCTTGCTGTTTTATAGATGCTCTGACCAGTCGTCAGTTCCAACACATGAAATTCGAGAACTGAGTGTTAGTTGCTGCCTAATATATACCACCCCTTGACAGGTGCCATTGTAACGATATAATCAATGTTATTCATCTGTCAGTAGGGATGTAACGATTAACCGCGAGCCGGTTGAAAATCGAGTCAAATGTGTGACGATTCAAATCGTGATTCAGTTAGGTGTAGAAGTTTATATGAATGTATGTCTGAGGGGAACTTACTGTCTTTAGGAAATGTTTAGATGGTATTTTCTCTTTTCATCTTGCCTCTGTATAATGCATATTAAAGTTCATAAGTTCTCATGCTGCTGCTTTCTTTTTATTACAGTGGAAACGTCTTTAAGAAAGCGCGTCACCTGGTACTGGGTCGAGGTGAGGTGAATCTGGCGTGGTGCGTTCATGGTCGGCTCGGGTTCCTTGCTGTTTCGGGGGGGTTTGCTGAGTGGGCAGTGGATGTTATGGTCTATTGGTTGTCGACGAAACGGAGTCAACCGACTTGGTGTTTTTGCGTCAAATTGGTGTCGAAATTGTACATGGTAATGTTTTACTAGTTTAAAAACTGCTCATTTTGCATGTATGCAGTATCTTTGTTTGGATCATGATTAAATGCAGTGGTTGCCTCTCATTTTAAATAGAAAGAGCACAAAGCCTTATTTTGTTTATATGATGATATTTATTTTATTTGTGTTATTTATTTGATTTGGGGCTTGTTTTAAAATTTCTATTTAGTTTTGTTATTTACATTTACATTATATTCACATGTTGTTATTTAGCAGATGCTTTTATCCAAAGCGACTTAAAAATGAGGACAATAGAAGCAATCAAAACCAACAAAAGAGCAATAATTTACAAGTGCTAAATTAGTATAATATTATAGTGTTATATTTCAATTTCACAAAGAAACGTGCAGCATTTTGTCCACGCAATAATAAAAGGACACATTTAATTTAGAATTGGTCTTAAATCTCATTTTGTAAAAAAAAAAATCATGAATCTAATCGAATTGTGAAATCAAAATCGTGAATTTAATCGAATTGCGAGTTGAGTGAATCGTTACATCCCTACCTGTCAGTAGTTTTAACGTTGAGGCTGATCGGTGTAAATACACACACTGAATGGTTCCGATGATGGATTGAAAAAGCGGTTTCAGAGTAAATATATAAAAATAAATCTCTCACTATTAAATCTATCACCTATTACCACGCTGTATAAGTGACTACTCATCTGGGAAACCCATGTTTCCTACACAGCTGTGCTCCTGTCCTGCCTCTCTGCAGTTTTCAAGAGCAAGCTGTTAAAATAATTCCCCATTACACTTTTTTTGAATATTAGCTTTCATTATTAGCATTTTTTTAGTGTGTAATGTAGCTGCCTTTAAATGTAAACTATCTGCAAAGTTGTGAAGCTGACAGTGCACAGTAAATAAAGTTATTGTCTCTCAAAAAAGAATAGACTCGGAATCACCTAAATTCAAATTCCACTTCAGTGACGGCTACACGTCACGGGGTAACACATTTGCATAATGCCCGCCTATATTTTACGTTTCCGACAAACTCTCGTAAGAACCTGATCAAGTGCCAGAAATAACACATACAAAACCAATTTGACTATCACGGTTTCGCTTCTAGAAAGAGTGTGATGACAAAAGATACTTCTTACAAAATCATTCAAAAAAGTTCAAACAATTCAAAGACATTAAAAGATAATGACGAGAGCAGCAATCTGAGAGCCGACGCTGATGAATGCTGAGAGATCACTGCAGACATAACACTCTGCACAGCAGTTAATGAGACAAGCCACTGAATTAAAGCACAAGTTAAAGACTTCACATCATTATGCTTTTGTTTTTAAGTGGTATATAATGTGCAATAGAGATTTAGCTGTACTATTCATACCATGCTAGATACATTCATGTGGCAATCAGTAGGCATGACCTTACAATATGTACATGTGAGAGTGACGCGAAAACAGAGCAGAACATGTCTTGAACAAGGAAGAGCTGAAGTAGTTTTCAGGAATAACGTGATACAGAGTTTAGTTATCTGGAGTTGCCAAGCAATGTCGCAAATGACTGCAGTAATATAGAATTCAAGAGACGTGTAGTCATGGGTGAAGATGCACTTCATGCCCAAAAGTATGTGGGACACATTGACACCACACCCATGTGTGCTTGTTGAAGCACATTTGGGTATACAGTTCAAAAACATGGGCATTAGTAGGTAGTATTTCCTCCTATTCTGGAAAAACTTTCAACTAGACGTTCCAACATGGATTTGCTCCCATTCAGACACAAGAGCCAGAACTGTTCTGTTGTGGGAAGGATGGGGAAAAGACAAAACTTTGCCTACTAAGATGTGAAACCCAGACGTCTGGAGAGATTGTGGGCGGTCCTATTTTGTACTGTTGTCAGCACAAAGCAGTCGACATACCAGAATGCCTTGTATTTCTTTAGTGTCAGACTTAAGTATTCGCTTACCCTTTGAGTAATGTGTGGATAGGACATTGGTCATTATGTTATTTTTGTCTATTGATGACCTAAGGCGTATTCGTTCAAAGAACAAATATTCACCACAACCAAGACTGAGAATTTATGAGAAACATTGCTGCTTGATTTCATTTTTGCTTCCAGGTTTGTTTTAATTTTGGAGAGTATGTCGATTTTTAGTAGTGTTTACTTAAGGAGCCACTTTAAAGGTGCCATTAGTGTGATTGAGAAGAAATGCAAAAACTCTGTACCTCAGACTGGTTTTTCAAACACTCTCCCATTGGTGGGACATACAGATAGTGCCGCCCCCAACTCACACCATTGACAGAGAGGGGCAGAATTTATGGTCAGTAAATGCATGACATGCATTTACTGTCCATAATAAGACTATAATACAAAGTTAAGCACTGAAGACTCTAAATAACGATTACAATTCTCAGTTTCTCTGAATGATGGATGATCACTGAGGTTGCAGAACTCTCCGAGATTCAAGACGTCAAAGTCAATTGAGGTTTGTTCGGTCTGTGGCAGCTCCTGCTTAGAATGCAAAAGACAAATTCATGGATATCTAAGAGGACAGGACAAACCTTTTTTTGGATGGTATACAGAAAGTCTGGAACACAAAGGACCTGCATGTGTGACGCATCGATTGTTCAGTCAAGAAACGTTTAGAAGTTTAAGAGACATCAGACCAATGAATCCTCTAATTCAGCTCTCAATCGTTGTCCTGGAGTAACCCAGACTGCTCATTTTAGATTCCAGAACCACTGTTTTACTTGATGCCATTAGTCCTTTCAAGAACATTGATTAAAAATTAAGATGAGGAATCATTCATCTGGTTGTTTAAGCTGGCAGGAAGCAATAGAGAGGGATGTAATCTACTGTTAAACACGCCATTTAAATTCTGCTTAATCTCAAGTCTACGCTGTATTGTTTTTAGCCTCAGACGGCACGCCTACGGACCGTCTGATACATGCTGCACACACAAATGACAAGAGCTTTCAAAATCAGAAGAATGAATCCAATGCAAACTGTCAAGAACTGTCTCGGTCATATTTCACCTCAAAATAACAGAAAAAAATACGATTTTGCTTAAAGCATCATTTTTTATACGATATCGTTTGGTTGACATTTTTATGACACTTACCACTTATTCTCAGTTGTCTAATGCTATAAGGTTGTAAATGATTACTTTATGATTGATTAATTGCTGTTAATAAATTAATCGATTTACCTTATCGTGTAATATTCAACAGACAGCATACAAGACTGACCCTGGAGCATGTTAATATGTTGATATATGTTAACCCGTGACAAACCCCCTTCTTTATGCCTTAAACACACATTTTGTTAGAATTCAGTAATTAATGTTACCTGCATTCATTAATGTTTACTTTAAATTAAACGTAAATAAAGTTAGAGAGTAAAACTGGAACTACTGCACAGTAAACAAGTTATAATTTAAAGTTGGAAAAGTTGTTCAATTCATAAAATAAATCCTAGTAAAAAAGACTGCCATCTGTATTTTCCATATACACTATATCACTAATAATACCAAACATCCAATCTAATAAAATGCTCTTGAATTGCCATTTATAAATTGAGAAAACTACAAATAAGTATATATTTCTGTAAAATTGATATTTCCATTGCAGTCATAAATGTGTTAAGAGAGGGTCTGTATGTATTTGTGTTCATGATTAATTGATCATTCATTTTAAATTGATTACAAAAATCCCTACATGTTTCCCCCCTCTTTTTCTTTAACCGTTCATTCTGCCATTTATGCTATAGTGTGCACAGGTTTTTACCAGACCACCTGGAAACAAAGGGATGTTTACTAAGTATCAGCTCAGTCCATTGAGTACTTCAGAGGAAGAACCAGTCGCTTGTGTAGAGTAAGTTTATAAATCTTTGAAATTGGCTTTACTATAAAACCAGGCTTCAATCTCAAATGTGATTACATCACAGGTAATGGGTGGTCAGAGAGGTTGCATCAAAGAGGTTATTTTCTCATCGCCTCATCCAGATTCCGTCTATGAATCACATTTCCATAATTCCCTCCATTACTTTAAGTTGTTTTTCAGGGAAGGATGCTTCTATTAAAAGCCTCAAGCCTTAGCAACCAGCTTGGACTACTCATCTGAACCAAAACTTCACCTCCCGAGCCTCTTAACACATTCAGCGAGAGAAAAACAAGAGGGCTGTGTGTCTGTGCATGAGTGTTGGTCCGTGTGATCGTCCGTGAGTGGGAGGGAGAAACGTTTGGCACACAGAGAGTTAAATTCACTCTTAATACAGAGCTCAGCCTTCAGAACTTCTCCAGCCCACACAACAAACCACAACACGTCTGGCATTCTCTTGTCTTGTGTCAGAGTGCTCATGCATGCATCAAAACAATCTGCTCTTCCAGTAACCCGGCTCTGAAAACCGTGCTTCCATTGTTTTCACTCACGTGCGAGCTGTATTGCAGCATCAGAGCCCAAAGGAAAGGAAGGTTGTTTAAATCGATTTCATTTAGTGCAAAACCTGTCCCGTGTGGCCTTTCCCACCTGTGGTTTTGCTCGGGTAACATTCTCCTGATTGCACTGATGTTGACGTCAGTAGAGGAACTTGGCGACTTCACCCACCATTGCAGTGGCTTTTTCATTAGGGTCCAGCTTGATCGTATACAAATCTCGACAAAGGTGAAGGTGCGCAAAACAGCGAAGGGCCATTGATGCCGTTTATCGCACGGCTGCAGCACAGCGTGCATTCAACACGTCTCCCTCACTTTCATCTCCTCTCTGCCACGATTCATCTCAGTCAGACTCTTTAGGAAAGCTGGATTCAATCTGAAAACTTCACACAGAGTGTGTCCACCATGTGTTTTTAAACAGCACTTTCAAGGACACACGTGCATGTCTTTTGAGAGTTTGATCGACTCAGAAAGATGCATGTTAGAGCCACAACATCAGAACTTTAATGATGAATCACTGCACTAGGGATGTACGACGCAAATTTCTCACATTTTGGGAAACTGTTTCTATTCAGGTTGGTAAATACTTGTTATAAGGAAATACTTATAATTTATATCAGTATTGGTATTATCCAGTATTATACTATATGTACAAAGAAAATCAGAGTTGCAACAGTACTTTCAGCAGCAAATAATTGTTTAATTAAATGCACAGATATACAATTTACATACATTGTATGAATATTTTTTAATAGTAGACTTTCTGCAAAAGATTTGCATAATGAAATATTTATGCATATATATTTTTCTTCTTTTCATCATAAAACATTATATGAATATATTTTTGAATAGTTTTTCTGCTAAATATTTGCATAGTGAAATAGCCTTTATACATATTTTTTCTTTTCATTACATCAATAAAACATTGTATGAATATATTTTAACTAGTAGTTTTAATGCTAAATATTTGAATACATTTTTTTTCATAAAAAAATTGCATGAATATATTTTTGAATTGCAGCTTTGCTGCTAAATATCGGTATAATTAAACATCATGATACTATAATATTACACTATACATTTCTGTCTTTTATTTATACAAATAATGTATGTTCTCATTATACAAATACTTTTCTACAGAACTACTGTTCTCATTCAACCTCATTTTTAAAATGTGCATAAACTGTAAGTTCCTAATATTTTCTAATTTGTAATAACCCTTATCGTTCATTTCAGTTATATAATTTTAAAGAGTCCTTCCATTATTTTCCTTCTGAAGCTCGACACAAGCAACTACATTCACCAATCTGTCAAATCACTCTCAATCAGCTCTCAAACACATGGCGCACCAGACACGCGCTGAAGAGCCACCGCAGACGCAAACAGAGGTGCACTTTGCTTCTTACCTACAAGATGCGCGGATGCCCATGAGAGACAGTGCTAATGAAGGCAACAGAGGCTGGCAGGCCAGAGACAGAGCCATGTACCAGAGGCAGAGGAGGGCCACCTCAGTGCACACAGATGCACAGTGAGGCTGAATGCTGAGGAGCTCGATCCCTCCCTCTCCCGCTCTCTCTGCCTCCGTCAGCAACAAGAGCCCGCCCTTCCTTCTGTGCCATGTGCACTGATTGGCTGAGGAAAGCTAGCACTGCATTGCAGGTAAAAAGCACTGCCGCCTCCTCATTTCTCCTTCATAACGCGATGCGTTCTGCCATCACTCGTCCAATCAGCTCTCTCTCTAAATACAGCAGCAAAGGCAGCCAGCTCACAAGACGGCGGGTTAGACACTCTCTTGCTCATAAGATCTGTGTCTCAGTCTAAACAAGCCTCTTTATAACCTTATAGTGATGGCAGGTAAGCAGCAGTGAGTCATGGAGAGAGAGAGAGAGAGAGATGGTGGGAATCGAGAGAGGTGAGAGAGAGAGAGAGAATAGAGACGAGAGAGAGAGAGAGAGAGAGAGAGACTCTCTTTATGTAAGAGGGTACTCAACTCAATTAATTACTCTTGTCTCTCGCCCCTCTGAGACGTGCACTACTACATGAGAGCTACTCGACTGAGAAAATCTCAAATGAAAGATGCCAATCTATCATTTTAATGGTTTAATATGGAAGTAAAATAAGTAATTTATTCACAAAAACTGATGTGCTGAAATGGAGCCAGTGCTAAATACAAGTTATGATTATCAGAGCCAGAATATATGCAGACAAGCTGATTAAACACGAAAGCTGTGTTCAACGGCTTCACGGTTACTTTTTTCTCCATGTAGTTTACATGTAGCGACTTTCTCTACCGCAAAGGAGATGATAAACGATATTCTCCACGATGCTGATGTACAGATCAAACACCGAGGAAAGATATTGATGTTGGTTGCTTAGTTTCCTTAACTTTATATCATTGTGTGACGCTGTGTGCTGTATTACAAGTAGTGGTCGACCGATATATCGGCCGATATTGGGCATTTTTCAAATATCGGCATTCCCCGATAAGCTTTTCTGCTTGGCTGATGTGTTCGAGGCAGGACTTTTATTTTGACAGCGCGAAACTCTCCAGTTGATCCCACAAACGCCGATCTCTATCGTTAGTTAGATCTGACACTTCTGCATGAGCTCTCAACTAATGATTCACCGGAGCTTCGCAAGGACCGCCTCCCTCATTTCCATGTTGCACACAGAAAAGTAAAAAGACATAAATTAATAAAAAAAACTGAAATAAACACGTGGGAATAAATAAATATAAAAAATAAATAAATGCGTGAATAAATACATTTATAAATAAATAAATAAATAAATGAGCGAATAGTAAATGCAATTTCAAAGACTAAAAATAAAAGTAAAAATAAATGCATAAAATAATAATACATAAAGGGAAAAAAAGTAATAAAAAATAAAATCAGAGTAAAATTTTATTATAAATGACATGAAAGTCATTTATCTTTATTTATTTTCCTGCTATTTTATCTATCTATCTATCTATCTATTTTTAATTTCTGCAGGTTTGGTCCTCCATACAGTACACTTACGTCTCTCACTGATAGTTTCAGTTGTGCTGGGTTATACCCTACTGGAAGTAGGAGTTAATTTAGTTCCCCCAAACGGCATTCGTACAGCTAAATTCGTTCCCAGTTCCTGCGGTGCGAACACACCAAAAAGCGGGAACTTTCGCCAATAGTTCTAGCGAACTATGAAAAGGTTCCTCTGGTGCGAAAGCTCCTACTGTATGTTTCTGATTCTGTAAGAAGAATCGGCTTATAAGAGTCATTTTTTCAGGAATCAGTTAGACTAACGTAACTCTAGTTGCAATGTTTATTTTTGATTCCGTAAAAATAAAACGCACATAAGAGTCATTTGCTCAGGAGTCAGTTGGACTACACTGTTCATTAAAATCTAAAGATGTACAGATGCAAAAAAGTCTAATGCAAATGCACAAGCTAAAAGCTGCAAAAAGTGCAGCATGCAGGACTCTTAAAAGCTGCCTCTGGTCCTACAGCAGGACACGTCATTAGATAAAATGCATTTAAAGGTCTTCTAGTTTCTTAGCAACCACAAAACCTTTGGCAATAGAAGAAAGGTAGGGTCTCTCTGACTGACAGGGATATAAAATACTTTGCCACATGTATTGCATAATTAACCATTACGCAATTAACAAGCCTTTCATAGTGTTGATACATTTATATAAGCATTTGTGTGTGTCGGTACTTCAGGAAGTATGCACTTCACTGCTTTGAATTCTCGACATTTTGTTCCCGTTACAGCACTGGATAAATTATACAATTTGAGAAATAATCATTTCCCCTCTCAATTGCACATCAACACATTTACGCATCAAAAAACTATTTGCATGCTGGCCTAGCAGCATGTACTGACACATTGAGCCATGGTGGGCGACACTTTTTCGAACCCATTCCCCTATCATTTGCTGTCTTTTTTCATTCCTCCAATACAGTAATAGACCAAATGCTGGAAAACATGTATTTCCTTTTTTTCTTCATAGTTGAACTTTATAGTTCTTTATAGCTTTCTGTCAAGTGTTTTGGGTCAAATCTTTTGATTTGCCTGTATTTGGGCTTCATCCATTTGGCTCTTGAAGGCAACTAGTTTTCAATTTCTCCCTCTAAAGAGCAACCCCAGGGCATGAATCTGTTTCCCATGCATAATGGTAGGAAACAAAAAAATATAACAGTAATGCATGTAAATGCAACTTAATATTAAATAACTATCACCCTGGAAAAGGTTAAGAAATGTGCAATTGCAAGTTATAAAGTCAGAATTGCCTGATATAGCCTAAACTTAAAGTTGTGAGTTATAAAGTCAGAATTGTGAGAAGAAAAAAAAACTCACAATTGTAAGAAAATTTCAGAATTGTGAGCTGAATTTTTTTCCTCAGAATGGGACTTTATAACTCACAATTGCGAGTTTACATTAGAGCCCGACCGATATGGGTTTTTTGGGACCGATACCAATACCGATATTAGGGAGTAAAAAAGGCAGATATCGATATATTGGCCGATATTCTTTGTGTATATTATAGTACAGTACCGGTCAAAGTTTGGACACTTTCCCATTCGTGTCCAAACATTCCCTGAAGGGTACTATATATAGCCTACAGTAGAACCTAAACAAGAATATATATACAACCCCCCAACACCACATTTTTTTGCAGTGATCACTCAAATGTGGGGATCAAACACTTATAATGACGTGACAGAGATACGTAATGGAGGCAGGGCATTTAACAATTAACTTTATTATCCAAAATGAGTCTGACATCAGTGCACTGAACAGTGAAGATGAAGTTTATTCAGATTTAATTCAATTCAATTCCATTCAACTTTATTCAGTTGAAGTTTATTTCACTTCGGAACATTAATTCACGGATTTGCGCTACAGTTTTCACACACAGACGAAACTTACTAGAGAAGTGTGAAGTGTGACATAATATACCTCTGTAAATAAATACAATATAAATTCACGTCTAGCGCACTTTAATGCCCTTTGAATGTAACGTGTACGTTCCCTTGGAACTGGAATCATGGCGGAATTTCATGTGAAGTCCACTTCGCAGGGCACTTACGGTCAAATAAGACAGCGCTTGAATGCTGCTGCCTGAACAAGAGACCTCCTTACTGAAGTGAAAGTGTTGACTGGTGTCACTATCTCGATTCGCGTTCCTCGAGCTGAAGGGATCCCCCGAATTTGGTGCGGATTCGCCGCACCGTTACGGAGATATGGCCGTTCAAAGTTTCAATGGTTTTCCATAGACTAAGCTTTAAAGCATTTCATCCAGGTCGCCAGTAGCAAATAATGGAGCGCGCTCTGCTGGACAAACTAAGTAATTACACCATTTCAAGCATTTTATCTGCGTTATATGTTCCGTAAAAAAAATTTTCATGGGCGACAGGCTCATATCGGCCTATACTATCAGCAAAACGATATATCGGTTGGGCTCTAGTTTATATATCACAATTCTGAGAAAAAATATCAGAATTGCGTTATGTTAACTTGCAATACGATATAAACTAGCAATTGTGAGAAAAAAGTCAGAATTATACCTCAATTCTCAGAAACAAGCTTTCATAATAAGGTGGCAACAATGACCCGGGCCATAGTTTGACAGTCGAGGAAGAAACAAAACAACATCAACAAACAATTTGAGATGATTTCTTGACATATCGAGTCCCCCCTCGAAACTATGTCTCCATCAGCTGTCATTGAACATTTATACAAAGTACAATCAAAAAATTATTAATTTAAAGCATAATTTTATTATATTTAGTGCATAATAAAACAAATGGGATGTAATGTAATTTCTTTCACTTAATAACTTAAAAATAATTTTTTATACCTAAAATATTTGGACATTTAACACTTAATTTAATAATTACATTATAGGGATAATTCACACCAAAATTAAAATTAAAGGGTTAGTTCACCCAAAAACGAAAATTAGTCCATAATTTACTCACCCTCTAGGCCTTCTTTCAGAAGAATCCAATCGGAGTTATATTAAAAATTTACTTTGATCTTCCAAGCTGTTTAACGGCTGTCAGCGGGTGTTGCATTGCATCGGTCCAAAAGAAGTGAAATAAAGCGCATCCATCCATAATAAAAAGTGTCTCACATGGCTCCGAGGGGTGAACAAAAGCCTCCTGTGGCAAATCGATGTATTTTTGTAAGACAAAAATCCATATTCAAAATGTAATAATCACTTTAATCTAGTTTGCGCCAACAGTTGTACACGGAAGCAGCTCCGGGAGGATGACGTAAGAGGTCAGCGTTGCGCATGCGCCGGTGAGTCTCGTGAAAACCAACGTTTGCTTACAGGAGCAAAGGAAGCAAAGTTTCCTTACTTTAGCAAAGGAAAACCAGTCTCCTCTTGGCTTATATCGAAATCCTCCGACATTCTTCTTTACAAATCCTCGTTTTGTACTTCTAATTCGTGACCGTTGTTTTGTTTTGATCTCTCCCCTGCGCTTCCGCATTCGTCACTTCTGAGTGGCGCATGTGCAACACCGACGTCCTACGTCATCCGCCTGGAGCTGCTTCTATGTACAACAGTGAGCGCAAGCTCGATTAAATTGATTATTACGTTTTAAATATGGTTATTTTTCTTACAAAAACGCATCGATTCTCTACAGGAGGCCTTTGTTCACCCCCGGAGCAGTGTGAGACACTTTTTATTATGGATGGGTGCGCTTTATTTCACTTCTTTTGGACTGAGGCACTGCAACACCCGCTGACTGCCATTAAACAGCTTGGAAGATCAAAGAAAATCTTTAATATAACTCTGACTGGATTCGTCTGAAAGAAGAAAGTCATATACACATAGGATGCCTTGAGGGTGAGTAATTCATGGGCTAATTTAAATTTTTGGGTAAACTAACCCTTTAAGTCACCATTTACTCACCCTTGTGTTGTTCTAATTGCTCACCATTTTGAATATGAATCACGAGGATCAGTTAGCCTTCAGTTAAATGAATTAGGATACATTCAGCCATGTAGTTATGGAAATATTTACGTATTGGAATGCTCCAAAAAGATGAAGATGCAGGTAAATTTATAAGCACCTTCGTGTTCCCTCGTCTTCGTCGTTTGCTTGCTTTGTCACTTTTGGTGTCACTTTTGGGGTGAATTCGCTTGACCAACTAGAACACAAGGGAAATTTTAGTGAGGAACTTTTACACCCTCCCACGAAACTCTAATGAATGATCTTCGCAGATAGATAGTAGCAGATATATCAGGTTTTAAATTTATTATGGCAGTTTTCTACTTCTGAACCTTCCTTGCCAACGTTTTTGCATTTGTCAACATATAACCACTTCATATCAATGTTCAGCAGACAGCATGCTGGCCTTCATAACAGTAGAATACAATTAATCTTCTGTTTCAGGGATATTTATTGGTGCAACCAAACAAACAAACATGGATTTGAAATGAATCTTCCATTTCTGTTCCACACCACAGCACTCAGAGACATGTATGCAACACTCAAGGCCAACAAACAATTTTAAACATGTAGTTGCGGCTTTCCATATGATATACATTAAATGCTATTACGAGGCCCAACCACATTTAATGAATTATGTTCCACTACAGAACAAGCAGCTCAGCATTCACAGTTAATTAACCAACAAATGTAAATTACACTTAAACACTTAAGTTTGCCACTGACCACATATTTAAATCTATGTGAGCCCTAAGTGCCCTTCACATTAAGTTTGGGTAAATACATGAGAAAAATCATTATAATGCAACATAGCACTTTATACTAAAAAGCAAAAAAAAAAAAAAAAAAAAAAAAAAAAAAAACAAAACAAAAAAAAAAAAAAAAAAAAAAAACAAAAAAAAAATCATACTGTCTGTACCCCATCTATGCCACTTTGCAGTATGCTGAACTAGTAACCAAGCAGTTTTTTTTTTTCAATCAAGCTTTAATGGACAATGAAAGGGTGTCATACTAGAACTGATGGAATTAGCTTGCGGTCTGAGAGCTGCAGTTAACTGAGCATCATTGGGCATGCTAGATTAAACCTGCTGTGTTATGCAATCTGTGCCAACCACAGAGAAAGGAGTTTATCATAGGGCATGATGACAGCACATCAGTCTCTGCTGATGCAGTCAGTGGGCATGTTTTACAGTAGCACATGCATTTCATAACTCTATCACCGTGTCCTAACCAGCTGCAGAAGCGACACTACACATAGCAGCGTTGCACCAGGTAGCCCCACCCAAACGGAAAACTTTTGCTCCTCATGCATATTGCCTGTGCAAAAGTCACTGCTACAATGCACGGGTGTAGTAGGAGGTTGCTATGAAATGGATGAATTTTCATTTTTGAGTGAGCTATGACAGGGTCCAATGCTGCTCCCAAACCAATTTAAACACACTTGAATCAGTTAATCAAGGTCTTCGGGATACTTGAAAGTTCCAGGCAGGTGTGTTGGTGTCATTTAAAGCAAAACTCTGCAGGAAGGTGGCCCTCCAAAAGCAGTACAGCCCTTTCCAAAGGAGCTCCAGTCATTCCTTCAATTTTTCCCTTCCCGTTTTATTGTCTCCTGGACAAAAATGTAAGTCTGATTGCATAGAAAAGTACTAGCACACCTCTGCTCAACAAGCCGCATGATTTGAGGTATGATTCATGTCTGTTGCACAAATGTGCGGCACAAGTTACATACCCAAGTTTAATACTTAAGGTTAGCGGTTCCTTCAAATCCCTGACCCTAAGCAATAAAACCAGTGATGATTAGGAAGCACCCTGGCATCTTCAAATGCAGATTTGCCAATATCAAGACTTAAAAGAGTTGATCGATCAAGTAACTCGAAACAGGAACCGCCCTGCTGCTAAACGGGCCAGTGCAGCATTTGCATGGCGCTCAGCATCCCAAAACTGTGACCTGATTTGGTTTCATGCAGTCCGTGCTGAGAGAGCCACATACTCTGCCATCTGCAGTCCTCCAGACCCCCTGTGCTGCAGTTGTGGAGGATACAGCTTACATAATGAGCATCAAATCCCAGCACAGTTGACTGCAGCCAGAACTGCGATACCAGCCCATTAAGTTTTCCGGCACTGCACCAGAACTTGTGCAGTGACAGATAGGGTGTATACACCTGGGGAGACAATTTCTCAACTCAGGGAACACACGGAGTGCAGATACAAGAGTCCAATCCCACTTTTGCAGGATGCTCGACAGAACCGGGTAGTCAGCAAGTTTCATGCACGCATGCATCAGAGAGGTCTACAAGGATCTAACACAGGATCCTGCAAACCCATCCCACTTACTCGGTGCAAACATGCATCCCACAATGGCCTGACACTCCCCAGAGTCCCAAAGGACTGATCTAACCCGAACCTTGCCCGATCACATCAGCTGTCTGATTAAAATTGAATCAAGGCATCAATAAGTCAGCAGTGCCACCTCAGCCTTCACTCTTTCCTCACACACACACTCACTTGCACCTCAGACCGCTGGCGAGTTTCACCACGGCAGTGTTGAGTGAAACGATCCAGTCCAGGAGCCACATGGCAGAGGAGGACAGCGTGGGGCAGGACGGTACGGTGCGAGCCACAGTTGAACCGCAGATGAGATTTTCTTTCTATCTCCCAAAGTGTGCCTGTCTGCTCTCTGCTCGCCTCAACACTACTGATCCGACACTACTGAGCTGGAAAACAAGGCAGCGCAGGAGGGAGGGGAAGGGCAAGAGAAAGAAGAGCAGAGGAGGAGGGTGATAAGTGAGTGAAAACTAACACGGTGTGGCGCAAACGCACAGCAGGAGGAGAGGGCACGATGACATCCTTTGAATAGTCATATACCCCACCTCTCTTCTGCAGAAGAGCCGGGCTGAACGTTCTGTCGGTCTGACATGTCTTATTTCAAGGACATGTTCCCCTCTGTTTGTGTTTCACCTGAGCGTTCAGTAGATGAAAGAGTGAGTGTGTGTGTGTGTGAGAGGGAAAGAGAGAATAAAACGCATCTGGCTTGATGGCTGTCACAAAGTACTGTTATGTAACTGCTCTCTTCAGGTCAGACATGTGGCCATCCAGTATTTAAGAGAGGAACACACACACACACACACACACACACACACACTATGAAGGTCTTCATAATTGACATGATCCATTCATTTAGCCTAGTCCCAGAATTTTCGGGTGAATTTTAGGTTGTCGATGATCTACATTACATTTGGTCCTCTGATTCTTAAGAATTTGTTTATTTGACTTCTGTTTTAAGAGACAGACATATTGAAGATGTGACAGGAAAAATAAATCAAAAGTAGGGACAATGAGATTAACATATGTGGCAGGCCAGACTCAAACCTGCATAACCCACAGAACATCACTACTTCCCACTGACCTTCAATGCAAAGACAACAGCAACAAAAACAAAATATCTTCATTTAAGTTCTTAAGAAGCACAAAAGTCATACAAGTTTGGAATAATGTGAGGGTGAGTAAATCATGACAATTTTCTATTTTTTAACTAACCTAACAGATCAAAATAAAACACTAAACAGTCAAATTCTGATATGCATTATCACATTCTGATCCAAACATATACTACTTACAATGAAACCATCCAGCACTGATACACAAATTAGCCTCGAATCCAAGGTGAAGCTGCATGCAAAAGAACACTCTAAATAATATATTATCATGTTTCCCAACTCTTTTAGTCCAATACACCCTCCCATCCATCTGTAAGGCTCAAGGACTCCATCTACACAAACTAAAATGATGATGGTTTAATTTTAAACTAAAAACAATCAATACTGGAAGTGACTTTATAGTCTATATATTTAAGCATGTTCAGCGTGCGAGCTACAACAACAACATCCACACAATTCGACAAAAACAGACACATAATATTTTTAGTGATTGACCAAAATGATTTTATTTTATTTTTTTAATTGAAACAAAAATTTAAAAATTAATGTTATTTAACAATCAATTAATTAATCAAATTTATTTAAGGGAACAGTTCATTTAAAAGTGAAACTTTGCTATACAATTTACGCATCCTCAAGTAATCCAAGATGTAGATTGGTGAGCAAGTGATGTAATGCTAAATTTCTCCAAATCTGTTCCAATGAAGAAAAACTCATCGTCATCTTGGATGACCTGAGAGTGAGTAAATATTCAACACATTTTTATTTTCGAGTGAACTACTCCTTTATCAAACAAAACACTCAAATGAAGAATTATTTAAATTGCACATAAGCCAGTTTTTAAGCCTGTTACACCAAATTAAAGGGTGTCAAAACTACATTTATTGTTTGAACTTCAGAATAAAATTGACAGAATTTAAGCTGAGTTTCATATCAAAAACCAACAAAACACAAAGCCTATTTCAATTAATGGATGGGAGGTGTGCTACAAATACGGTTTAGTGAAGTTTTGATGAAGAATCAGCAAAGACTAAACGATTTAAGAATTGATACTGGTTCATCAGAACAAAGACTGCTTAAAATCAAGAAATCAGTATTTCCAATCATCATTGCCAATCCAGTGTCCACACAGCCGACATGTGCTGTATCTTATCCACGATGTTTGCACGACAGTCAAAATGTGCCATCTGAGAAGAACTCATTAAACATCACTGTTATAGTCAGTGATCTCAGCCCTCAAAAACGGTTGGCCCAAAAACGAAAACTTGTTTTCTGATGTTTCAGAGGCTGGGGGAGAGACTGTAAATGGGCCTAATTACAACATATTGAAAGCTGCCAGTTTTGTGACAAGCCATTTTGACACAAAAGCAGCTTATTCAGCATACAGAAGCAACTTTTCCATTGACTGCCATTCAAACAGAACAGCCTCTTGTAACCTTGTTGTGAACTTTATGCATTCTGCTTTTTTTAAGCTAAGAGTGAGCGCTTTGAATTGAGCAGTTTTGAAATTCCAGGCATGTTTAGATCTCTTAATAAGGTTCAATGGAGATGGGTTTTGTTTGTTTAGTTTTTTTGGAGATAAGCAATGATCTCTCCATAGAGCACACTATTATAACTGTTTCCACCATTGTAGCACTCCCTATACACTGATGTTTCTGAATCATGTTCAGACCTCTTTTCACAACTTTATCCCAAAAAATAATTGGAATCCACACTCAAATTTACTCACTTTTTGCCAGGTTTCTTGGTTTTGGTCCTTTTCTTCCTCGCCTGAAGTGCAAGTACTGTCAGAAAACAGATAACAGAGTTTAAACCGTTTTATTTGGGCACTTCTCATAAATTATAGAACCATAGAAAAAAGGTTTTGTAAATCATTACATTGTTTGGATCATAAGAAACGAATGGCGAGGGGAAAAAAATAATTTTCGTTTTTTATTAATATTTTATTATATTTCCTATGTAGAGGACACTAGGACTCAGTAAATAGGAAAATGTAAACAAGACTCTATAACCAAAGATGTGCCTAAATCAAGAGCTGGTGATTGGCTCTGATGAGACATCAAGGAAAAACACTAGTTTACGCCGGATCTGCTCAGAGACGTGGCTCACACGTGAGGCTGTATTGTATAAGCGTCCAAACCCTCATGTAAGATGTAAGGCTACGTTTACACTAGAACGATCCTCGTCAATACTTGTGTTTCCTCTGTGTTTCAGAAAAGATCTCAGTCCACACCACACGACTGATAACGCATGTTACATGACCATTCATGAACGCTGTAGCATCGTGCTACATAAGACAATTTATAAGATTTATAATATGTTTTTAATCAAAACTCACTTTAAACCACCATTGAGTGTTTGTAATAACTTCCGATTGCGATCTAATGTGTGTTTTGGCCATATAATGTTGCTGAAATATGTTATTTGTAGCCTTTTATATAGGGCAAAAGGCTATTTTTTTTGGGAAAATCACAATTTTATCACGATTCTTTATAATGTTGGTTTTACTATTTTGCAAGTTGTCTGAGCAGTACAGCCAAAGTAATTTCCCTATTTTAAAAACAAAGCCTTACAAGGTAACAAAATAAGAAAAGAAAAAAAGAACGGCAGCCAAAGTGGGCAAAGATAAAAGTCTTTGTCATTATTTTAAATAAGAACAAAGATACACATTACAAATACACATAATATACAAATATATACAGGAACAGTAGGTGTATTTAGCAGTAACATTCAAGAAATTGAATGAACAAATACCAAAATAAAACACTGTATAAATTAGTGTTGGGCGATATGGTCATTTTTCAAATCGTCATATTGCCAGCCCGTGAGATCGCGATACACGATATTATTGTGCATGCGTGCGTGTGCAAGAGAGAGACTCACTGTACTTATCATAAGCTATTTCATAACTATGTGGTGTTTTAAACCACGCGGTTGGCACCAATAATCGAAATAATATACTTTCAAACATAGGCGATTGATAAATAACATGTTAAAAAGATAACATTTAAAACAGCTATTTCATAGATATTTGGATAACAAAAGTCATATATGCCCTCCCAAATTAGGACCGCGCGTCTGTGTAAGTTTGCATCATCAGAGCATGAAGTTTTCAGTATAAACGTGTCTGCCGTTCACGGTGAACATCAAAAGGTAATTATTTTAAAGACCAACGGTTAACACTAAATATTGACCATAAACAGAACACGTTAAAGATAAAAGTACTTAAAACAGCGTAAGTTCATATATTTGGAGTAAATTAAATGAATGGATACAGTACGTATGAAATGTGGTGCTGAAGAGAAATAGTGGGGCAATTTGATAATAATAGCCGAATTATAATAGGCTGCCTAATAATAATAATAATTTAATACATTTATAGGAGAATGAGCCTATATCGTCTTGACTATCGACAAAGACATTTGCGATCGTCGATACATGATACTATCATCTATCGGCACAAGCCTAGTATAAATTATACATTTATTCTTATTAAAGCAACTGTATTAAAGTTCTTCAGTCAAGAGCAGTGAGTGACTTTTCTCTTTGTGTTTTATTGTTTTATTAACATTAAAGGCATAGTTCACCCAAAAAATAACTTTTTGTCATAATTTACTAACTCTCAAGTTGTTTTAAACCCGAATGAGTTTCTTTCTTCTGTTGAATGTAAAAGTTATTTTAAAGAAAGTGGGTCCCCCCAGCAGGGGCACAGCTGCACATTTGATGAAGGGTATGCAAGATCAGTGTTGGCGCCCCCTGTATTCTAGCCCCTGACACTAACTCCCGCAGAAAACTTTCTGCAAGTCAATGACCAAAAGCCCATTAACTAGCTTGTGCATGGAAGGATACAAACTCATCAGGGGTGAAAAAGTGACAAAGGTTCGAACCCCCTCCCCCATTTTCAATACCATAGGAAAAAGAAAAAAAAGAAAAGTGTTGTATCATATGACCCCTTTAAAGGGGTCATATGATGTTGCTAAAAGAACATTATTTTATGTATTTGGTGTAATTAAATGTTTATGCGGTTTAAGGTTCAAAAAACACATTATTTTCCACATACTGTACATTATTGTTTCTCCTCTATGCCCCGCCTTTCTGAAATGCGCAGATATTTACAAAACTCATCGTTCTGAAAAGCGAGGTGTGCTCTGATTGGCCAGCTATCCAGTGCGTTGTGATTGGCCGAATACCTCAAGCATGTACCGGAAATGTTACGACCTTGTTACATTTATTGTGTATGCTGTGTACTTGATGTGGTTTTATGTTTCGTATGAGATGAGGTGCAAAACCAATAAAACCCATTATAATCTTGGCATTTGTGCCAGTGGGATTGTATAATTACGAGTATAATGATTTTTTTATACCGTGTATGTTACACACGTTGCATTGCTCGCGCCGCGTAACCTAAAACCATGCTGCATTTTGATCAGAGAAAGGGACAAACAAAAGCGCTTCTCTACATGCCAAAATCACGTGGATATCAGTGGCAAATCCTTTAAATATGAAAACGTTCTTACAGACTGTGAGTCAGAACAGCCGGCATTGTAGTCTACTCTACCAGGATCAGAAACAGTCCTCCATAAAATTGTGCTGCACACATCTGAATATTTGGATAGAACTGTTCTGGAACAGTGTTGTAAATAAAAATTAACCACTGATTTCTAGTCGTGTCCTCTTTTGGAAGGCCAAACAAAGTATTTTCGCTTTCGCAATGAAACACACGGCGTCTTCACAACATGGCGGCGGCGGTGGCAGCAACAATAAAGTTACGCCTTTTCTTTCTTTGCGTGAACATTTGGGTTGCATTATGCAAATCTTCCCACATAGTAACATAGACATGTGGGGGCGTGTTAGAAAGAGCCATTTTAGGAGGGACTTAACTGGTATAAAGAATATCTCTTTGGGTTTGTGACTTTTGTCTTTGCAACTTTAGGGATCTTATCAATTCATGAACAGCTTGTACACTCCAAAGAGAAAGGAAAAATTAAAAAATCGCATCATATGACCCCTTTAACTCCAGATGTTGACCCGAACAGTCGAACACTTATGTTTAACTAATTTTATTTAAACGGCTGTAATATTTTGTAGCGTCTGGACCAATCAGACACACCATTTTTCATTTGATTTAACAAATCAATTATTCATTAGATTAACAAACATTCACAGACCCCTCACCCAATAAACATACTGGGTGCCAAGATGTCTGTGAACGAGGCCCAGGACCCTGGTTACCATGGCAACCCTGACACCTTTGCTAGACCAGATAGATTTTACGACCTAATGGCATGTTGAGAGTTCTCCCTCTCACTACATTTCCCATAGGAAAGACACATAATGCACAGCAAAATGGACTCTTCATAGTAAAACCTTTTCTTTGAATGAACACACATATCCTTCAAGTCATTGTGTATATTGCTGTCTTGTATATTGTCTGTTGCATTGTAGACTATTTTATGCATGCTTATGATATAACCACTCATTCATGTAACCTTAAATATACCATGTTTGGTCTCTATGAATTCGTATTTGGATTATCTAATTGAGAGTGTATATTATATGTTTATACCTATGCAACATATTGGTGTTCTAAGAACATTTAGTAATATTTCATCACGCCCCCACTCAAGTTCCATTTGCAAATTACAATGCCCTCACACAAAGGGTCGTAAAAAACCCTCCAGCAATTGCAACCTCCCACTTGGGATTTCAGCCTTTCTCATTGGACAAGCCATCTTGAGAGGCATGAATCTTCTCAGACCATAAAGGCCTCACATCAGTGACCCGCCGTAGTCGGTGGTTCTGTTAGGTTATGAGAAGATGTGAGCTACAATGCTCCAGGACACACTAAGTTCGTGCCAGGCTTCGGCCTTGACTTTTCCATTCACCGAGATTCTCTGACTCAAACTGGTTCTTTTTCATCAACCAACTTCAGCAAAGATCAACTTGAGCCTTCAGATTGCATCAAACCTCTCTTTCAGACAGACGAGACGTGCAAGTATTCAAACTTAGTTTTATTAAATGATACATTAAGTATCATTTGCACCTTTAACAAAGGTGTGTTTGAACTAAGAAAATGATGTTTCTCAGGCTGTAAATCTGCTGAATATCAAATGGTTCCATAACTTCATTATTTCTCTCCTTTTTACTGCTTAAGCTTTAACCCTTTCCTATACCGACTGTATGCATGTGTGTGTGTGTGCGCGTGTGTATGTGTATGTTAGACTAGTTTAAGTGTTTATGTAGTATGTTGGACTAGTTTAAGTGTTTATGTAGTTAATAAAGTCTTACTTGTATCACACTTGACGATGTTCATTGTTTACTCATAACCGGAGACAATAATCATGCAGATTTACGTTACAAACTTTTAGAATTGTACAGTAAGAAAGTTATTCCCTTAACCAGGAAATTAACGTTCTTTAGAATTGACAAGACAGTTGACCCTAAATATCTACAGCGGATCTAAAATATTAATAATTAACTATAACTAGTTATGATTAATTATTCATATTTCCCCGTGAGCTGATTCGCTACATTGCTCACTTTTTAGTAAGGTAATTTGAGGGGTTTTACAATATATAATTTTTTATTATCATTCATTTGCCTCAAAGTTATTCATATTTTTGCACATTTTTATATAAAATGAGAACACTATGTAAAATTCACTTTAAAGAACTCCTGCATTTCTTCATGTATACTTATAAAGATAATTCATGGAGAATTTGTCACGCTTAAGTGGAAGATTTCTGCCACCTCATAGAAATACAAATACTATTGAAATGAGTGTCATGATATTCCCACTATAACCACTAGATGGCAGCAGAGGATCATTCATTGTCTTATTTACCATTTCCACTCCGTAATATAGCTCTTTTCACATGTTTTGTTTTTGGATTTATATTTTGACATTATAAAATCTCTATTATAACATTTAAAAATTACTTTTTGTGCAAAGTTCAATTAATGTCTTGTGAAGTAGGGTTGTGACGGTGAGGAAATTTTCCCACCGGTTAATCGACGTGTGACAACACCGATAATACCGGTATCACCGTGGGGGCAGGGGCGTTCCCTCTTTTCCTCGCTTTCCTTCGCGGTTAAATAGCTTGTAAAAGGGGCCTGCGCATTTTACTTTCAGTTTTTAAATAGCGGCAATTTGGCGTAAAGCAATTGTTCGTTTTTAGTTAGTTTGAATTTTCCCTCTTTTCATCGCTTTTAAATAGCTTATAGCACGCACAGTGCACATTTTACTTTCCCTTTTTCGAATTAGCGGCAATTCGGCGTCAGTTTGCAACAAAATACGTCAAACTCACTTTAGCCTATATATAAAACATAGAACTTTTATTAACAAAACAAATAAAAATACACCATGCTATAGGGCAGGCTATGCCTAATATAAAATAACAAATAACTTACATAAAGTTTAAATGGGTATACAAAACTGGAAATAAGTAAACATGTATAATATATAACCAAATAAATAAGAAACGTAGAACATTTATTAACAAAACGAATAACAAAGCTAGGAGGCACGGTAAACACCTTGATGTCAAATTAAATAAATAAATTACACAAAGTTTAAATAAAGTAAAAATCAGCAAACACTGTGGAACAAAACAAATAAGAAACGAATGTTTAAAAACAACTTCCAAAATCACCTTAGATAAACGGCAAAAGTCAACAGGATTTTCAAAGTCCAAAATACTGCCAAACAGGCGCTTTTGCATTTCGTTTCGAAACTAAATCATCCGCCATCGTCTTGTCTGTCTCACCTCACTCTTCTTGTCAGTCAGCTCGACTCACTCTCCTCACTGGATAAATGAAATCTGATCTGTGATGCGACTGTCGTTCGGCACGCTGCATTTAGCAGCCGCGTTCAATTTTAATTGTAGTGTCTGTTCTCTAACAGAACTAAATGATTTTTATTACTATAAAAAAAATCAAAACGACGGTGGGGGCGGTGCCGCGGTGGGCAAGTGACGTAACCGGTGTTGCGGCTTATCAACGGTATCACTGTCAGCACCTTCAATCGCGGCAAACCTAGTATGAAGTAGCAAGTTTTCTACATAAATCACACAAATTACTTATTTGAAAGGGGTCATATGATGCTATTTTAAAGATCATTATTTTGTGTATTTGGTGTAACAGAATATGTTGACATGCTTTAATGTTCAAAAAACACATTATTTTTCAAATACTGTACATTATTGTAGGTCCTCTATGCCCGCCTCTCTCAAACGCGTCATTTTCAACAAAGCCACCTCCTTTGACAAGCGCAGTCTGCTCATATTGGCCAGCTGACCCAGTGCATTGTAAATAGCGGAACACCACAAGCACGCGTCGGAAATATAACACCCCTTACCATAATCACGAGCTTCAAGCTTTCAAAGTAAATATCAAGACAGTTAATAATGTCATTAGTTTTACCATCAGTTCAAGCCCGAAAGGGCAACAGAGTCACGTGACAGACACAGTGATGATGCAGTACACAAGCCGCGGTTAAGACAGCTGACGTGCTATGATTTCTGACAGACAGTTCACTCTCCTGTGATGTGAATGTTCCCCTCAACACAAAAAACCACACACACACACACACACGACGCGTTATTCTGCGCTGCGCAAAACTCTGCATTTGAACAAGTCAATAGCAAATACTTAAACTAATCACAAAACATACTTACAGTCGCTGATTCAGAAGCGCCAGATTGTCATAGCAAAGTCGGAATTTACCCTTTTTTTTTTTTTTTGTTTTTTTAGAAATAGCCTTTGTGCACAGCCAGCCTTGTACTCTTCTAGGTTCAAAAAACTGTCGTCCATAAAATGCGTTGCACAAATTCGAACATCTGGGTTGTGCTGTTCTGTTGTAAATAAATCTTAACCAATGATTCCTAATTGCATCTACTTCCGGAAGGCCAAATAAATTGCTTTTGCTTTCGCACTGAAACACAGCGTCTCCCTGACATGGCTGCATCAGCACTACTGCTGTTCCTGAAACCACACCTTCTTTCTTTGCATGCACATTTGGGCTGCATTATGCTAATATTTCCACATAGTGACGTAGATATGTGGGGGTGTGTTAGAATGAGCCGTTTTAGGTAGGCGTGGTTGACTCTTAACTTTTATAAAGAATATCTCTTTGGATTTGAGACTTTAGTCTTTGCAACTTTACAGATCTTCTTTATGCACCAAGAGCTTGTAACACTTCAAAGAGAAAGGAAAACTTGAAATCGCATCATATGACCCCTTTAAATTGAAACCGGTGCAATGTTTGGCGAAAGGTGGCTAGTTTGTATCTTGTTAACAATCTTCTCAGTTTCTCTCAAATGTAAATCAAACGTCCATTGACAAACATATTGCGACTTCACTTTTTGAGCAATAGAGATACGCAGAAATGAACTGATATTAATGTCAATCACTTATTTCCCTCTTAGGCTGATGATACACAGGGCAACTTTTTAAGCAATGTTGCCGGGCAACTTTGGGCAATGTTGCCATCAATGGGAAACCAGGTGAGACACAGGGCCAATGACCGATCTAAAGTATCCAGATTCCAGATAGAAATTTGTTACCCATTCTCAATTGGAAAGTGGCTAAGCAACATTGCTAAAAAAAAGTTGCCCGGCAAAATTGCTCAAAAAATTTGCCTCGTGTATCATCAGCCTTAGGCAACAACATCAAATGTTGAATGACTTTATGACTTACAATGAAAAATAATAATAGCTTGCCATTTACTGTTAAGTTCACTTGTAAATTACTGTATTTTAATGCATTGTTTTTCTTTTCCCCTTTGTCTTTTCTGGTTTTTCTTTTTCTGGTTTCTAATTTTGGTCATGTGACTGTCTGTGACGGTAATGTGTCGAATGGTGAGCGGTTGATATGTACCTCGTTTATAAAAATAAAAACATATTTGAACTCATTAAAAATGCTAAAAAAAACTTTAAATAAAAATGTTTCATTACATTATTTTTAAAAACTAAGCGTTTGATTATTTATAACGTTTTATTAAAGATTTTCACACAATTATTTCGGCAAAATTGCACCCCCCTATGAGCAGCGCCCCAATGCACAGCATATACTGCATATCCCGTTTTTGCAGCACTGCCCCCCAGTGACTTCCATAGTATTTTCATAGTCCATAGACAGACAAGACAATGGCGGATGATTTAGTTCTAAAACAATAAAAGCCTGCTGACTTTTGCCGTTTACCTAAGGTGATTTTAGAAGTTTTAAACATTCGTTTCTTATTTAATTGGTTCCACGTTGTTTGCTGATTTTTACTTTATTTAAAATTTATTTATTTTATTTGACATCAAAATGTATGCCGTGCCTCCAAGCTTTCTTATTCGTTTTGCTAATAAACGTTCTACGTTTCTTATTTATTTGGTTATATATTATACGTTTACTCATTTCCAGTTTTGTATACCTATTTAAACTTTATGTAAGTAATTTTTTTATATTAGGCATAGCCTGCCCTATAGCATGGTGTATTTTTATTCGTTTTGTTAATAAAATTTCTTTGTTTTATATATACGCTAAAGTGAGTTAGACGTTGTTATTTTGTTGTTGCATTCAAGCAATATACACCGAATTGCCGCTAATTCGAATGTGAAAGTAAAAATGCGCACGGCGCTTTTAAGCTATTTAAAATGCGAAGGAAAGCGAGGAAAAGAGGAAAATTCAAACGAACTAAAAACGAGCAATTACTTTACGACGAATTGCCATTATTTGAAAGTGAAAGTAAAATGCGCAAGCAGCTTTTACAAGCTATTTAAAAGCGAAGAAAAGCAAGGAAAAGAGGGAACGCCCCTGCCCCCACGGTGATACCGGTATTATCGGTGTTGTCACACGTAGATTAACGGTGGGAAAATATCCTCACCGTCACAACTTTACTATCCAAAGTCCAGTAAACTAGCTACTGTTTGGTTATTATCACCATCTCAAAACATTCTTTTGGTGTTCCGGCACAAGAAAGAAATTAATACAGGTTGGACAACATAGAGTGAGTAAATAATTGGCTAATTTAAATTTTTGGGTGAACTGACCCTTTTATTGACAAGCAGCAACATGTTTAGTACTATTACACAGTATTAGCACAATCAGATAACTTAGTTCAGTAATCATGCGCTGTTTGACAGTTTTTTAGTGTGCGTGCGCTTCAGGTGTACACGCTCAGAAAAAGCACATGTCAGAACAGCAAGCGAGTGAAATGATTTAAATGGCAAGGCTTTAAAGCACATGCACATGGGCTGCGCCAAAAAATCGAATGCGATTTTCGGCAATGAATCGCCTGCGATTTTAAACGCGATTTTGTGTAGCTTGTCAGTGATCTACGGCTCTGTGTAGTAAATGCCGATCCATCTGAAAGCACGTGCTGGAGATATACTACTAATCACAGGAGCGGATTTACTGACGAGATGCACATGAAAATCGCATTAAATTTTTGCAAAACTTGTATGCTGAATTAAAATTTGATTGAATATATGTGCCGTTTGTCAGTCTATTGGATTGTACTGAGATTGTACAGTATATTGATACTGCGGTGCCAGAACTGCAACTGATAGAATGTGCACTGCAGCATGATACAATGATATTTCTTCAAAAGCAGATCGTGAGACATTTTAATCGTCCACGATCAAAAAATCATCATATTGCACACCTCTACTTTTATATCAAGCTAATCGCTACACCTTCTTAGCATTTCTCATGTAAACACCGGGACTGTTATGAAAAATAGGCGAATGTATGGAAAAAAATATAAAATCATAGAAGTCGACGATAGTGGATTTTGCCGATACCGATAGCTAAGTTGGACCACACTGGCCGATACCGATTAATTAAACGATAGTTTTAAAATTGATACTGAACAAAAAACTAAAATAGTGCTTTATTAACAAAACCAGTACTGAACCATACTAGGAGTAGTAGTAGTAATAATAATAATAAAAAAATTTAAATTAACACTCTAACAAGGAACAATACGTACACAGCTTTCATTAATCTTAATGCAAATGGACTCTTATTTTAAAGTGTTACCATTTCATTTCAACTGTCATGCTTTTAGTCAAATTCTTTAAAATATATACACAAAGGGCTTAGTATTAAAATTGATACTACATCGGATCTTGTAGTATAGGGCTGCACGAGTATCGCATGCGATATTTAACGCGCATCTTGTCAAAAAGCCGGTTCTGTAATCAGCGGTAAATCTCCATCACCTGAGGGCTTTCACATTGAGCAGCATTAACTACACAGAGCCGTTGTTCACTGACGAGCTGCGCTAAAAATCGCACGAATATGAACGTGGTTTGGCGCAGCTCATCAGTGAACAACGGCTCCGAGTAGTTAATGCTGCTCAATGTGAAAGAACGCACGTGATGGAGATTTACCGCTGAATATAGAACCGGCTTTCTGACAAGATGCACGTTAAATATCGCATGCGATTAATCGTGAAGCCCTATATTGTATGTATACTCTCACACTTTAACTGCTTCTATTCTTGAACACTTGATGATTATCTAATCAAAATAAAAGTGCAGCGCTGAGTCTAGGAGAACTCACCGGTATCTCACACAGTCCGGACACATCGCTTTCAACTCGAGCAGCAGTCTAAAACAGTTTATTTAATCACCAAAAGGACACAAGTTTACTTCAAGAATGAAAAATTTGGCATGGATGAGTTTGAAGTTCGGTGCTTAAAAAACGGAGCAAACGGAAAGAGAAAGCGTGACCTATATTATAGCTCTATAAATGAAGCACACAGACTTTATTAGAGCCACAGAAAGACAAACATTTAGCTGAAAATGCACAATACACAATTCATTATGTACATTAACAACGATTCGGGACCAATATAATGTAATTTAAAGGAAAACTATGTGAATGGCGCGGCAGGATTTTCTGTCGGCTGCATTTAAATCCGCGTCTGAAGTTTCCCGCTCTGTTCAGCGTGCAGTATCACGTGTCTAAACAAATAGCACGTGCTGTCAATGATTTCAACCACTAGAGGCCGCTCTCGTACTGTATAATGACAGCAGATCCGTCTCAGCCGCTCCAGCAATAGACGCAACCCGGAAAACTATCAGCATGGATTTTTGCCGATAACCCATAGTTCCAGCAATCAACTATCGGTGCCGATTAATCGGCAAAACCGATACATCGTTCGACCTCTGCAAATCATACACCGCCGTAATCATGTGTTTATTAGCTTCATGTTTCATCCGTAGAAATGTTTTCCTGGGTTTCTTACGTATAGAACTGAACGCGGAAGTGTAATGGACATTCCTCATCAGAGAAAGGGCAGGATATAAACACATAATATGATTAACAGATGAGCTGCGAATGAGCTTCCTCGGAGTCAGAACAACGATTGTGGAAGAGAAAACAGTGAGACAGTGCTGGAAGCTGCTAATGCTCATCAGTAAATCAGTGGAAAATTAATAGAAATTATGATTTTAAAATGAAAATGCACTAGTGTGAACATAGCCTAAAATATGTGTAAACTGAAAACAATTTGAACTTTACTTAAACTATTTGCACTGATTTATTCTGTTGGTTATATTTTGTTCCTTTGTGCAGTTGCTCAGGAGATGAGTCTCAGTTTGTATAAACATCAACAAGCTGAAAAAAAAAACCAAAGTTTTTTTTTTTAGATAACGTAATCTTGTTAAAACGGATTTCATCAAATTGGTATCGAAAAAAGAATCGTTCAGGAACTGTTAACAAAGTCAAGGTATCAGTATTGATATCGAACATTTTTGAACGATACCCAGCATTATGGTCCTCTGCAAAACGGATATGATAATAATGTTGGAAAAAGATGTTTAGCGAATGTTATATTTGCATTCTATGACATAGTGATGCATTTAATAGGCGTTTAATGGAAATCAGTTTTCAGGAATTCGACAGCTCCAGGAAACTTCCACCTGAACCAAACTTTGCACAAATATTCTCAGCTGTGGTATGAAAGATACTAGAGAATGATTGGATATACTATTTTACGTTACACAATATGTTTGTAAACATGGCCAAAAAATGGGTTTTCCTAATATAAGCAATGTCTCTAATTTGCATATTAAAGTGCTGTTGGGACAGTATGTTGAAAAAAGAAGTGTAATAATGGAAGATTTTCATAATGATATCTAATATTTCATAAGAATATTGATATGTAATTTTTTTCCCTATTCACTTATTATGTCTCCCTAAAGTGCCCGATAAGCATGAAGGATGTCCTGGTGTCCACTACAGAGGACATGTATGAAATCGATGCATGTCTCACAACAGAAAGCCCTATTCTGCTTCGAAAACCTCACTAAAGTTCCTGAGATGTTCATTTGTGACATACAATTTGAAAATCAGTCCGATTTAAAAGAAAAAAATATATATAATATTTCCATAAGAGTGCTGAATTTAGTCATACAGTCAATGTCTGTCATATTTAAAGACCTAGGAGGTGGAGTTGTCATGGTGAACATACGAAACACATTGGTATTCTGAAAAGCCTGAATGTGCTCGTACAGGACATCAGACTTAAAACATTGTTTGATGATGATGACTCAACTAATATCTCAACAAGACCAGATGAAATCTAATTCTCCAAGCTAACAGAGTGTGTTAAAAATGTAAAAGATTGGATGACCAATAATTTTCTCCTATTAAATTCGGATAAGACAGAGATATTACTTATTGGACCAAAAGACAGTACAACGAATCTCGTGGATTACAATTAGCAACTAGACAGATGTACTGTTACTTACTCTACAGTGAAAAATCTGGGTGTTATATTAGATAGCAACATGTCTTTTGAAAATCATATTTCCCATATTACAAAAACAGCATTCTTCCATCTTAGAAAACATTGCCAAGTTACGAAACATGATACCTGTTGCTGATGCAGAAAAGCTAGTTCATGCATTCATGACCTCTAGACTGGACTATTGTAATGCACTGCTAGCTGGTTGTCCTGCATCTTCAATAAACAAGCTACAGATAGTCCAAAATGCAGCGGCTAGAGTCCTTACAAGACGTCAAGAAAATATGATCATATTACCTCAATTTACAGTCTCTGCATGGGATACCTATTAAGTTCCGTATCAGTTACAATATTATTACTTGCCTATAAGGCCCATAATGGGTTAGCTCCTGCATACCTAAACTTCTAACCACGCTACAATCCAGCACGCTCCCTAAGGTCACAAAACTCTAGACTTTTGATAGTACCTAGGATAGCAAACTCCACTAAAGGAGGTAGAGCTTTTTCGCATTTGGCTCCCAAACTCTGGAATAGCCTTCCTGATAACGTTCGGGGTTCAGACACACTCTCTCTGTTTAAATCTAGATTAAAGACACATCTCTTTGGCCAAGCATTCAAATAATGCATCTCATAATCTTGTACTGCAGTTATATCTGATCAATGCGCATTATTATTCTTTAGCTTGAGTTAAACAAATCAATTTTGCTTGGTTAGAACAGCAGCTACGCTAATTATGTCTCTATTGTTTCTCTGTTTTTAGGATTACACAAGCTTCAGTCTGGATACAGAACACCTGAGAAGAGATGATGCCACCCCTCAGAGGACCTCAGATGATGCCAACCCTGAAACAACATACAGAACTACCACATTTTGCTATAAATTTGATTACATCATATAATAATTGCTGTTAAAAGTGTTCATAGTCTGTTTGAGTATGTCTTTAATTGATTTTTCTATACATTTCTGCCATATGATACAATTAACTGCAGTAACAAAGATAAGCTACTACTATATATTGTAGAAACTTAATTTGCTGTACAGTTGCTTTGCAACGATTTGTATCGTGAAAAGCAATATGTATCCATACAATGATTGAATGGTCTCCGAGCAATACACTAAAATATAATGTCCTCTACAGAGGACAAAAGTCTATGCCTGGGTCCCAGGATTAAGGTAAACACTTTTACAACTAAACTTATTAGTCTTCTATATTACAGCTAAAAAGTAATATCTCTAAGAGACCGGTATTGAGTCATTATTTTCATGTAGCCACAAAACAATTTTCAAAACTTGGTAATCATAGTTTTCAAGATACCACACTACTACGGATACTACAATGGTCATTAAAAATAATAATAATAATAATATTAAGTAGGCTAAAAGATTATTATATCGTGACGTTACCATTTTACCTCATAATTCATTTGGCTTTTTCAGTAGACAGTAATGTGGCATTTATGCGGTAACCATGGTTAGCAAAATATCTAAATAGATTAATTTCTAAGTTTTTGACGGCTTTATCAGTTTGTACGGTTAGCATTTTGTTGACAAGAGAAGGTTCAGCTAGCAACGGCTCACGAGAACGAGGTCGCAGAAAACACGCAACAAACATCGATTACAATCAGAAACACGCTGAAAAAACTGATAACTAAACAACAACCGCCCGCGTTCCTGATATACAGCGCAACATGAGCAGATGCTCCTGTAAAGCAGCAGCTCTGTTATATTAGCAGCAGCTAAACACACGCGCTTTTGTCTCTATCAGCACACACTGGTGAATCTCACAGCGCCTACGTTCACAACACAGATACGCTTCAGACGGGATGCTGTGTTTATTTCTATTTACACGAACGCTGTCGCTACAGACTGTCGAGGAGGACAGCAGTTCGGTCGTTTTGATGCTCACCTTTCCTTTCCATGCTGCACCGGCGGCTAAGTGCTCAGATTCACTCGCATGTAACGGTCTGCGCATGCGCACTAAACTTCCCCAACAACAACTCGACGCTGTATCGAACGCCAAATGGTTCAGAATTCGCGTGCTTTTCACCGCCGTAAAAATAACGCTGTCACACCCACATGTACTTACTTAAAGGGGTCATATGATGCGATTTCAAGTTTTCCTTTCTCTTTGGAGTGTTACGAGCTGATTGTGCATAGATAAGATCCCTGAAGTTGCAGAGACTAAAGTCTCAAAACCAAAGAGATATTCTTTATCAAAGTTAAGACTCTGCCACGCCCCCCTAAAACGGCTCGTTCTAACACGCCCCCACATATCTACCTCACTATGTGGAAATATTAGCATAATGCGCCCAAATGTGCACGCAAAGAAAGAAGGCATGGTTTCAGTAACCGCAGTTAGTGTTGAAGCAGCATGTCAGAGAGATGCTGTGTGTTTCTAGACGAAAGCAAAAGCACTTTATTTGGCCTTCCGAAAGTAGATGAATTTAGGAATCTTTAAGATTACTTACAACAGAACAGCAATGCATTTTATGGACGACCGTTTCGTGAACCTAGGAGAGGAGGTCATTCTGACTTTGCTATGACAATCTGGCACTTCTGAATCAGCTACTGTAAGTATGTTTTGTTATTAGTTTAAGTATTTGCTATTGACTGTTCAAATGCGGAGTTTTGCGCATCGTGTGTGTGTGTGCGCGTGCGTGTGTGTGTGTGTGAGCGAGAGAGAGAGAGAGAGAGAGAGAGAGAGACAGGGTCACATCACAGTGGAGTCAGCTGTCTTAACCGTGGCTTGTGTACTGCAAACACATACCAGCTTCATCACTGTGTCTGTCACGCGACTCTGTTCCCCTTTCGGGCTGGAACTGATGGTAAAACTAATGACATTATTTACTGTCTTTACATTTATTTTGAAAGATGAGCTCGTGATTATGGTAAGGGGCATTAAATTTCCAACGCGTGCTTGCGGTGTTCGGCCAATCACAATGCACTGGGTCAGCTGGCCAATCAGAGCAGACTGCACTAGTCAAAGGAGGGGGCTTTGTTGAAAACGAAGCGTTTGAGAGCGGCGGGGCATAGAGGACTTAGAGTTTTTTTGAACATTAAGCATGTCAAACAATTCTGTACACCAAATAAATAAAAACTGATCTTTAAACAAGCATCATATGACCCCTTTAAGGCGGCCGTACACGGTGCAATTCTGAAGGTCGGAACGTCGTGAGCTGTGGCACGTCACGATTGAGTTTATAAATCCGAAAATCGTACGCAGGCAGTCACACACTACACGAATTTACTACGATTTTACAAACTCTGACGTTTCACGCCATTCGTAAAGATATGGATTCTGAGGACGAAATAGTTTTCTTTGGGGCAGGCGGCTTGTGACGTCCAAAAAAAAACAAAAAAAAACAAAGACAAAGCAGAGAAAAGCATGGACTTTCTGTTCTTCATAAAGAACTCGAGGGAGTAGGCCATTTCTGGATTTCTGCTCGTTTTGCCGGAAATAAAAAATAAAAAGGCATATTCATTCATAAAGTTGAACGGCAAATTTGGCACATTCGGAATAACAAATAAAAAATAGAACTGTATAATTAAAATAAAATGATTATAGAATATGGTTTTTGTCATCTTCTGATTGGAACTTCAGATGGATCGCCAAATCGTCAGTTTCAACCGCACATACGCCACGAATTTAAACCGGCAGCATCCGATTTTTTTTGACATGATTGAAAATTATCGGGAGGACGGGAGGTCCTCGTAACGTCTCGGATCGGCCCGTAATTCTTCTCACACGGTACGAGCCGCGACCATGCGAGCATCTGCGATTTTCTCCCGAGAGAAAAAAATAGTTTGCGAGCTTGTACGACAGCAAAAATCACTCCGTGTACGCCCGCCTTTATGCTGCGTTCAAGTCCTCCTGGGACGTTCGTACTTAAGTCGTAATTACGACGTTAGGTGAGTTCAAGTCAGTTTAGTCGGCACAAGAATTTTAATAAATTACAAGAAAATACAAAAGGGTCTGTTAACTCTACTTATAGAAAACGAAGAGCAAAGAATTCGCATCAGGTGTGTTTTGCGTTTTTTTACTTGGATTTCATTAACTAGCTGCGTAAAAAGAACATGACCGGTTTAAGTTTATAGGACAACTAAACTATCAATTTAAACAAAAATTTACCGTCAACTAGACGTTGCATCCATCGATTCCGCCATGTTTCTCATTGACATGCACCCAACTCGGAAACTCGGGGCTTAAAGAAAATTTCGAGTTTCCCACTCATAATAACGACTTTGTGGTGGCGTTCATGTGCGCTCAACTCGTAAATACGATCTGTCTGACATGACTTGAACGCACCATTACACGAACGCACCATTGAACACCATTGTCACAAAGTTCCGAGTCAAAAGTCGATGTTGGTTTATTAGCTATTGGGTAAACAAGGGACCATCCAGTCTTGCGTATAGGGGAGAGCGGGGTGAGTTGAGCCAGTTTTTACTTACGCAGTGTTTAAAGCGAGCACATGACAGTAATGGGTACAACTTAAATATGTACATAGATTTCAGGATGTGGTGCCTCCTTGGGAATAATCACTTTGGGTCTAAAATAAACTGCTTTTAAAATATGGTTTTCCAATGTTCTATTGGCTCAACTTGCCCCCAGTGAGGGTAAATTAGCCTAGGGAGAGGGTAAGTTGAGCCACATGGAGTTAAACTGTGCCACTGATTATGCTGAAGTAAAACTTTTTCACCTCATGCTATATCACAGGAAGAGGAATTGAATAAAAACGACTTCTTAAAATCCATGTGTGAGCCTTGTGATGGACTGGCCGTTCATCCAGGGAGTTTCTAAAGCCTGTGGCTCAAGACGCTGGGTTAGGATCCAGCTCCCCACGAACTTAATAAGAACAAAGAGGTTTGGACAATAGAATGGATGGATGGATGACTTCTTAAAAGTTTCATTTAAAGGTACAGTTCACAACTTTGAAGGCATTCTTAAATTAAGCTATTTTAAAATTTCAGAACAAAAAGTTCAAATTGAAGAATAAAAGAAACACACACACACTGCAACAGAACTGGGCTAATAGTACTCAACATTGCACTTATAAGTGTTGCAGGGAAATACAATTTCATAAAAAACTTTAATGGCCAATTTTCATAAACAAGCCACTGGCTCAACTTACACCAGGACCTTTGGCTCAAATTACCCCACTCCTACCATTTTAATAACTTGTATCATCCAGCAGTTTAGAGCTAACATTATAGCCTCATATAATAACCTCCTAAAGCACAAACACGTGTGATATTTTTCAGATTTGTCTGTAATCGTTCAGACACAAGAAACATGAGTCCTTGAACATAAAAAAACAATCAGCAAAAAAGCCATTAAATAGACAATAAACACGTTTTTTTAAATCCCTCTGGGGCTCTTCTTTTTATTTTTGTAATGGTATGAAACTCTGTAATGGTTTGGCACTTGCTATGTGAACACACACACATACTGTTTCCATGTTTTATGGGAAATATTAAATGTAAGGTTTTGATACTGTAAATTTTTTTTTTTATTTGTATTCCCCTTACCCACATCCACTCCTCACACAAACCTTTTCTGCAGTTTTAGATTGTCAAAAACTTAATTCTGTATGATTTATAAGCTAGTTTCCTCATGGGGACCTAAAAAATGTCTCCACAAGGTCAAAATTAACTGGTATTTCTATCTTTGTGGGGACATTCGGTCCCCATAATGTAGGAATACACACACAAAATCATGGACATGATTCAAAAAGGATAAATGGTCCTGAAAAAATATTGAATTTTTGCGATTTCAACTTCAAATTTGGAACACAACTTTAGATTTATGGCTTTGATTTTCTCACAGTTTTCGAAAATATATTTCAAATAACATTTAAAAGTAGTATTTTGTGCATGTTTAATTATAACAAACTTAAACTTCTATCATTTTTTTCAGTTTATCTTTTTTTTTTCACTTCAACAATAACCTGCCAAGCGTCTTCTTTAAAAAGTGACCAAACTTAATTCTGCGCTCCAAAGCAGTGGTTCCCAACACTGGTCCTGGAGGCACCCCAACACTGCACGTTTTGCATGTCTCCTTAATCAAACTCACCTGATTCAGGTCATCAGCTCATTAGTAGAGACTTCAAGACCTGAAAATGGTGCGTCAGAGAAAGGAGACATACAAAATGTGCAGTGTTGGAGTGCCTCCAGGACCAGTGTTGGGAACCACTGCAAGTCCAAAGCATTCAAGATTTATGACAGAAATAACATTTTCAGGTCTATGCTCAAAAAGTGGTTAACAGGTAATAAATGGATCATAATTATTACATAAATATAATTTAGTACCATAAGATCACTTGAAAATACAAAATATTAAATTGAAAAACATTATAGTACATTTATTTTATTGAAATAAAAACATTGTCATTTTTTACCACAACACCAGAGTGTTTCTGCTCTGCTCTGCTAATGGGACATGTTGTCATAAACTGTCAAAATGTGTTCAGTTATTTCTATCTTTTTTTCTGCCCTGGGTTACAACACATGAAAATGCTCAATAGATTTCTGTACCAAAGACTTTAAACACAAATAGTGTTCCTCTGCAGACATATTTTACTCCATTTTTGAGTTTCCTGAGCTTTTGGTGTCACCAGAGGTTAAAAGAAAATATGTCAGTGAGTGATTATTTCATAAATGATGACTCATATTAAGAATTGCAGTGGTTTGTGGTAATCTGCAATACATGTTTATTATGTAACACACTTGCTTCAGGCATTTTGAGTGAGTATTACCACTTGATGGCAGTGTTTTCCAAAAAAAAAAAAAATTGTTTGCACAGATGCAACTTTATATAATCCCTTGTATTTTTCAGAATCAGACGAGTACAAAAATTCACTATTTTTGTGCAAAAGAAATACCAAAGAAGGAATGTTGTGAAAAATAATTGCTTTTATTCCTGTATAGCAGTGGTTGTTCACAGACCACATAACTTGTGTGCCACTGAAGAAAAAACGGTTATATGCACACAAAAAAAAACAATAATCTCTTTTCCATGAAAAATGGATTCCATGCAACAAAATGAAGTATAAACCACGTTTAATGGATTTCGCTGCTCGATGCACCACTGATTGGCACGTTTAGTGATTGTGCACTCGTCAGAAAACTGTAAATGTTCATACAAACAACCCCACCCCTCACATATAACAATACATGCTCAACACAGAAAATTTTGCTGAATAAAATTAAGTGATAATATACAGTGAAAATAATAATAATCTTAAACAACTGATACAATAAGTTAGATGCTCTGCTTATGAAAACACATTCCTGATGAGACAGTCTTCTAGTCTGGGCTGTTAATTAAGATCGTCGTGCTCAACGGAAAAGCAGAATATTGGCTCAGGTTTGTTCATTTTCGCAAACATGAACTTTCTGGCTGTACGTGTTTCCCAGGGCAAGCAAAAATAAAGGGGAACTACTTTACCGTGGACCATAATGCAGCTGGGTCTCGCTCGCAGAGTTGTTCTGTTTTCAGGAACTTCCTGTTAAATCCAGATCCCCCTTTGTTTTTTTTTAAAGATTAATTTTTGCCGTTTTATGCCTTTTATTTAGATAGGACAGTAGGTCGACAGGAAGCGAAGTGGGTGAGAGAGAGACGGGGGTGGGATCGGGAAAGGTCCACAAGCCAGGACTCGAACTCGGGATGCCCGTAGCGCAACGGCGCTACATGACCAGATCCCCGTTTTAAACCCATTTCTCTCAATTTACATAACTAATAAATGAATGAGGGGAGGAACTGCATCAGCAGCCCTTTAACATGGAGTGAAGGGAACAGCGAGCGTTTGAAGAACAGGCAGAAAATCAGGCGAACCAGCCAAAAACATGTCCAAATCGCAAAGTCAAAAATAACTCTATAGATAGGAAAAAGGAAGCCTATCTTTAGAAACCTTAAAATTTTGACTTGATTTTCATGACCATTTTTTGAAAGGCGAGTCTCATTACTGTAATACAGTGTTACAGGTTTTTTTTTTCAATTGTAAATCTATATAGAATAAAAGCTGTATAACAAATACTATCATGATGGATAAATGATTTATCATTTAAATTACATGTCACAGTTTTATTCACTGCATTACAGCAATGACAATTGAGTTTTTTTATTTTCTGGTAATAATCACTGGGTGTACAGAGTAAAATGAACAAATCATTAGTATATAAATAATAATTATTGATTCTCATAAACATAATTATTGCCATTTTTCTTTATTTTAAAAATATATTTAACAATTTTTGTCCTCTGTTTTTCTGGTTAATTATACTCTGGAGAGGTTTTGTGAGATTCGCCCATACCATTTTATATGTAAGAACATTATGGGGAACTGTACATTCTCACTTTAGCACTGAACACCATGTGTTTTTCTAAACATTTTCCAATAGATTTCAGAACAGGCATATCTGCGTTCATTCATATAAACAGCATTTATTACTGTTTTTGTCATCTATTATTGACAGACGGCAGAAGATCACTGCGTCGATATACTCCTCTGTTTACATTCTACACAGAGCACTAAATAATAATTACATTCTCTTTAGGATTCATTCTGAAGTTCGTTCATTTGCTATTTATAATGCAGATCACATTCCGTGATGTGTACTCTGCAGCAAATACTAAAGAAAACTGTTGCTGCACATTATTATCATTTATGTACAGCAGTGCCATTTTATTTACATATCTAAAACTTAGTATTCTGACAGTACTTGAGTTTTTCTGGCCTCTATTCGTTGTATAGGCTACAAGCGGAGCTCGGAGGAAAATGTCTGGCTTCCCTAAAAAAAGAATATTAAACTGTGAGCTTAAAATGCTGTTATGAATTTGACTGATTGCGTTTTAATGAGAATACATATTTTTCTCCAATTTCAAGTGTTCTGGCCAAAAACAAAAAGTAGTTAATTCACCCAAAATTGAAAACTTTGTCATTTTCTCAGCCTCAAATTGTGACCCTGGAGCACAAAAGCAGTGTTAAGTCGCTGGGGTATATTTGAAGCAATAGCCAAAAAAACATTGTATGGGTCAAAATGATCGATTTTTCTTTTATGCCAAAATATCATTAGGATATTAAGTAAAAATCATGTTCCATGATATTAAGTAAAAATCATGTTCCATGAAGATATTTTGTAAATTTCCTACCATAAATATATCAAAACTTAATGTTTGATTAGTAATAAGCATTGCTAAGAACTCCATTTAGACAACTTTAAAGGCGATTTTCTCAATATTTTGATTTTGCACCCTCAGATTCCAGATTTTCAAATAGTTGTATTTCAGCCAAATATTGTCCGATCCTAACAAACCATACATCAATGGACAGCGTATTTATTCAGCTTTCAGATGACAAAAATTTTAACCTTATGACTGATTTTGTGGTCCAGGGTCACAATTGTTCCAAACTGTATGAGTTTTCTTCTGTGAACAAGATTTGGAAGACTGTTGTAACCAAACAGGCTGCTGGTAGCCATTGACTTCCATAGTATGGAAAAAATACCAAAATTCGTTTGTTTACCAACATTCTTCAAAATATTCTTTTGTGTCCATCAGATGAAAGAAACTCTCACAGGTTCGGAACAACATGAAGGCGAGTAAATGACAACATTTTTCATTTTTGGGTGAACAATCTCTTTTAAATTACTGGGTCACAAAACAAAAACCTTACATTCGCGTGTCCTTTTTGAAAGTTTTGAACAGGGTTTGTTTTCCCTTTTCGACAGAGCAGTGTTATGAAGGCCTGGATAAAGCAGGCTCAGAACAAGGGAAGAGCCAGCAACTGATGTGGCAGGCACTTGAATGTCATTTTTCCTGTATGGTGAGGTCTTGTTAGGTCGAGCAGCCTTCATGATCATCTCGTCTCTGTCGGAACACCGGGCCCCCCCCGGGCTCGCCAAGCCCCCCATGACCTCCCACACCCCCTCACCTCTCATACGTGAGCCCCCTCTGTGGAAAGACAGCCGACACCACCTCCCGTTAAAAATGACGCACACCAATGTCACATCCACATGGAGAGGTTGGTCCCAATAAAATGTCACCTTTCCCGCGAGATTAAATGGTGCAAGGCTACGCCTCTCCCACCAACATCTTCGATGGCCAGTCGCGACTCTCGAGCTCTGGCAAGCGTAGGGCTCCTGCCTGGGCCGTCGGTCGGGTAGTTCGGTACTGGGAGAAGACGGTTTGTGCGCGAGAGCCTGTGATGCAGTTTCCGTTAGCTGTGTCCAGAAACCAGCATCTCTCTCCAGTAGGTCCAAAGCTAGAACGGGATAAAACAAATAGGGAAAGAGACTCCAAAAACGCAACATTCGGAATTATAAAATTATGAAAAGGCAGTAAATATGCTTCAATTATATATAAAAGAACAATATAATGAGAGAAAATAGTAACATTATTGAAAACATGTTTTTTTTTTTTTTAAGATTGTGTACCGTCACTGTACTGAAACCAAAACGAATTAAAAATTATATTTTTACTACACTCCAATAATATTTATTAATGCTTCTGAAAGTGTCTTCTGTTCACCAAGGCTACATTTATTAGATCGAAAATACAGTAAAAATTGTGAAAAATTATTACAATTTAAAAGAACTGTTTTGTATTTCAATATATTTTAAAGTGTAATTTATTTCTGTGATATAAAGCTGTATTTTCAGCATCAGTACTCCAGTCTCCAGTGTCACATGAGTCTTCAAAAGAAATCATTCTAATATGCTGATTTGAAAAAAAAAAAAAACCATTTATTAGTATTATCAATGTTGAAAACAGTTTTGCTGCTTTATATCTTTATGGGAACCATGATATTTTCTTTTTCAGGATTCTCTGAAGAATAGAATTATTACTGAATTATAAGAAACAGCATTTATTTTAAATAGAAATCGATTGTAACACTTTTGATCAATTTAATGCATCCTTGCTGAAACTAAAATTATTATTATTATTATTAAATCTTACTGACCCCAAATGGTAGTACATATTATTTAGAAAACATTTACTTTAATTGTATATTTAATATAACACTTTAAAATAGAAATCAAACTTATGTCTAATAGTTATAAAATAAGGCTGTCAAAAAATGATATAATTGTAATTCAAATCATGATTTCTGACTAGAAATAATAAAATATTACATTAAACGTACTTAATACCTAAAGTTAACATGTTAACTTTGACAAACTTGTAAAGAAAGAAAAAAAATATGCGGCTCCCTGAGGGGGCCCTGGACCTCAATTTAAAATCAGCTGATGAAGTTAATCATATTACTGCTGCTCAGATCTTAGGTTACTAGAAGCGTGGGCCAGTTCTGAAAGAGGTCTGCATCCTCCGGCTGAGTTTCAATGAAAAAAAAGGGGATTTATCAGGCATAGGTAATGTGGGAAAAGCCAGAATTGTTACCTAATGGGTTTGCACCAACAAACACATCTGCAAAGTTCCTCTTAGGCATATACACAAGGGAACTGATGTAGTTCTGTGCCTGTTGGTTAAAAAAAACACACACGCATTAAAGGATCACATATAATTATTAGAGTCAAAATAAGCACAAAGTAAAGCAAACAAAGATGGCTAAGAAACAAGCATGACAATATAGAGTGCTGTATGGATGATGCATTTTGAAGGCCAAAATTTGGAAACAAGCATATTTGCACAGTCAGTGAATTTTGGTTAAATGCCTGAAATAAGGTCTGCAGTTAACACAAGCGCAATATTTTTTCACATTTTATTCTTCAACATAAAATACATCAATAATACCCTGCGATTCTGTTTGGTGGTTAAATAGGAATATAGAGGTAGTCGACTTTCACTGTCTTGCTGTGTTAATCACGCTCTTGCAAGCTATTCTAGCTCAAACTTTCAGAGAAAACGTTTTTTTTTAAATAAAGACGGAAAGTGTTGTGGGATGTTTAACGGTGGTGACATTAAAGTCACATGACCATAATGAAGTTCACTTTCTACATGTACATTGTATTTAGGTTTAAAATTGAGTGAAGAATTTGTGAAGATTATGAACAAAACATGTAACAATAATAAACGTTCGTTGGTCTCAGAGCTTATTTACAGCAATAATCCAAAAAGCCAATAGAAAAAGCCTAGTGGGTTTTTGTCGAGGGAACCAGAGTGACGTAAACTTCAGGATTGGCCAACAAAAATACATCATCACTGCAATACTCTATCAAGATTAAGAATTATCTTCACCTAAATTATTTTGCACAAAATTAAGCCACATTTAAAACATATAAATGTCATTGATATTTTATATCTAATGCATTGACCTAACGGGTTAAAAAATTTGCAAATATTCTTTGGGCCGATTTCTGTTCTTCCATTAACATCAGATTTCTGCTGAAATGTTCATCTCGATCTTGTTCAGTGTTTTCCAGTGGACAATGTTAAACAAACACTGTGGCTTTGGTTTACTGCACAGAACATTATGTTAGAGCTTAAGCAGTCTGAACTCACTGCATGCCTGTGTTTAAAAAGAGTAGCGGTATATGCCTATAAGCACAGCCTTGCAGTGAACCGTAAGGACTGCAGTGGGCGGAAATGAGATCAGACGTGTTGCATACGAAAAGCAGGCAGAAGTTGGGAAAGAGGAATGTTGGGAGGGGTTTGGAAAATCAAAAACGACCCATTGCAAACAGAAAAGAGTCACATAGGGGAAACGTAGTCACTTGTTCCAGAGCGGCCCGGGTCTGGAGGATTTTCTGTGACATTCTACGGCCAGACGTGGACCATGGGGTTCAGAAGGGGTTCGTTCTCACCTCGTGGCTCGGCATGCTGCTTATTAGAGAGTCTGGCGGGGTTCCCGTCAGTCGCATTATCTGCTGAAGCTGGTTTATATCTTGGGGAACCCAGGTCAAGGGTTGTACGATAAAATACACTCACCAATAGGAGTGCTAAAACAGGAAAACAATGCGACCATCGTTGCGGCTTGATGCCGAGATTTAAGAAAGAGAAAAACAGGACAGGAAGAGGAGGAGAGGCAACACAAATGCACACTGTGTTAGATTAGACCCATGCATCCCATGTGAATCAATCCAGTGTTGAAAAAGACACAGGAAATGTAACAGGAAGTGTGAGGATTGAGAAAGCCATTGCTATGCACTCGTAAGCGTGGGCTGATTTTGCAAAATCATCTGCCATCATCATCTGACTTCAACTTACTATTTTAAGTAGGGATGTAACGATTAACCGCGAGTCGGTTGAAAATCGATTCAAATCGGTTGAGATGCTAAACAATTCGCGATTCAGTTAGGGGTAGGAGTTTTTGTGAATGTATGTCTAAGGGGAACTTACTGTCTTTAGAAAAGTTTAGATGGTATTTTTTCTTTTCATCTTGCCTCTGTATAATGCATATTAAAGTTCATAAGTGCAGCGCTGCTTTGTTTACAGCGGAAACACTTTAAGCGCCACCTACTGGCAGAGAGTGAATCTGCGTCTCATTCAGCTCGTCTGCTGTTTCGGTTTCATGCAGATATTTATGTATAGTTTCACAAAACTGAAGTCAAACCACTCGTTTGTTTCAAATTTCGAAATTATACAATCTAATTTAGATTAAAAACTGCTCATGTTGCATGTATGCAGTATCTTTGTTTGGATCATGATTAAAATGCAGTGGTTGCCTCTAATTTTAAATGGAAAGAGCACAGACAAAGCCTTATATTGTTTATATGAAGAGATTTATTTTATTTGCGTTACTTATTTGATTTGGGGCTTGTTTTAAAATTTAAATTTAGTTTTATTTACATTATATTAAAATGTTGTTATTTAGCAGATGCTTTTATCCAAAGCGACTTACAAACGAGGACAATAGAAGCAATCAAAACCAACAAAAGAGCAATGATATGCAAGTGCTGTATTAGTATATTATTATAGTGTTATATTTCAATTTCACAAAGAAACAACAGTATTTTGTCCAAGCAATAATAAAAGGACACATTTAATTTATAATTTGTCTTAAATCTCATTTTGTTAAAAAAAAAAAGTGAATCGAATCGTGAAATCAAAATCGTAAATCGAATCGTGAGTGGAGTGAATGGTTACATCCTTAATTTTAAGGCGACTGCATAACTAGTAGTCCATGCCGGTGAATAAGGAAGGGAAAAAAATAATGTGATATGAGTATGAAGTGTGATCGGGGTGACTGAAGCAAGCAGAACTGATCACCAGGCCGTCATTGCGACACGGAGGGAGTCAAACTCAGGCAGGACAGAAAACTCACAGACTCTGAAGAGATTTTCGTCAAGAGCTCTGGCTCTGGGGTTCCGACGAGCATCAAGATAAGCTTCAACTGATCAATATCTTTAAGAGCAAAATAAAGGAAAATGCAGGGAATGGGGTGACTATGAAAGCAGGGATTGGGGGGGGGGGAGTGGAGGGGGCCAACAATATAAAGTAATCGTTTAACAAAAGAATAAAAACAGCAGAGGAAAATGGGATAAAGGAAGAAATATAACGCAGTCATGATTGGTTCAAATCCAACATGCATTCTGTAATAACAATGAATGGAGCTCACAGCACTTCTCAGGTTCCTCTATTGTTTTACTGAGTGAGTTGGCACAGCAGATGTAAGCTAGTACACTTACCTGACCGAAGTACACTTCCAGCAGACAAAATCTGAGTCAATGCAACAGCGTGTCAGGCAGATGTGTTCTGTACAACTGTACATGACACTGACCACATTTACATGCACATCATTTACAGATTATTCTGGTTTACAGATTATTCTTCATATTCTGGTTAAGATATTCTGATAACCTCTTTCGTATATATATATATATGGAGAAGCAGGATGCATTTTAAACTGATCAAAAGTGACTATAAAGACATTTATAATGTTATAAAGGAGTTCTATTTCCAAACGCTTTTCAACTTTTCAAAAATTATCACCAGTAAATGAGCAGCAAATCTGCATACAGTGGGGAAAAAAAGTATTTAGTCAGCCACCAATTGTGCAAGTTCTCCCACTTAAAAAGATGAGATCGGAAGAGCCCCCGCTGTAATTTTAATCATAGGTATACCTCAACTATGAGAGACCAAATGAGGGAAAAAAAATCCAGAAAATCACATTGTAGGATTTTTAAAGAATTTATTTTGCAAATTATGGTGGAAAATAATTATTTGGTCAATAACAAAATTTCATCTAAATTCTTTGTTATATACCCTTTGTTGGCAAAGACAGAGGTCAAACGTTTTCTGTAAGTCTTCACAAGGTTTTCACACACTGTTGCTGGTATTTTGGCCCATTCCTCCATGCAGATCTCCTCTAGAGCAGTAATGTTTTGGGGCTGTCGCTGGGCAACACGGATTTTCAACTCCCTCCAAAGATTTTCTATGGGGTGAGATCTGGAGACTGGCTAGGCCACACCAGGACCTTGAAATGCTTCTTACGAAGCCACTCCTTCGTTGCACGGGCGGTGTGTTTGGGATCATTGTCAATGCTGAAAGACCCAGCCACGTTTCATCTTCAATGCCCTTGGTGATGGAAGGAGGTTTTCACTCAAAATATCAAGATACATGGCCCCATTCATTCTTTCGTTTACACAGATCAGTCGTCCTGGTCCCTTTGCAGAAAAAACAGCCCCAAAGCATGATGTTTACACCCCCATGCTTCACAGTAGGTATGGTGTTCTTTGGATGCAAATCAGCATTCTTTCTCCTCCAAACACGACAAGTTGAGTTTTTACCAAAAAGTTCTATTTTGTTTCATCTGACCATATGACATTCTCACAATCCTCTTCTGGATCATCCAAATGCTCTCTAGCAAACTTAAGACGGGCCTGGACATGTACTGGCTTAAGCAGGGGGGACATGTCTGGCACTGCAGGATTTGATTCCCTGGCGGCGCAGTGTGTTACTGAGGTAGCCTTTGTTACTTTGGTCCCAGCTCTCTGCAGGTCAGTCACTAGGTCCCCCCGTGTGGTTCTGGGATTTTTGCTCACAGTTCTTGTGATCAATTTTGACCCCACGGGGTGAGATCTTGCGTGGAGCCCCAGATCGAGGGAGATTATCAGTGGTCTTGTATGTCTTCCATTTTCTAATAATTGCTCCCACAGTTGATTTCTTCACACCAAGCTGCTTACCTATTGCAGATTCAGTCTTCCCAGCATGGTGCAGGTCTACAATTTTGTTTCTGATGTCCTTTGACAGCTCTTTGGTCTTGGCCATGGTGGAGTTTGGAGTTTGACTGTTTGAGGTTGTGGACAGGTGCCTTTTATACTGATAACAAGTTCAAACAAATGCCATTAATACAGGTAACCAGTGGAAGACAGAGGAGCCTCTTAAAGAAGAAGTTACCGGTCTGTGAGAGCCAGAGATCTTGCTTGTTTGTAGGTGACCAAATACTTATTTTACCGAGGAATTTACCAATTAATTCTTTAAAAATCCTACAATGTGATTTTCTGGATTTTTTTTTCTCATTTTGTCTCTCATTAGTGGAGGTTTTATACTATGATGAAAATTACAGGCTCTCTATCTTTTTAAGTGGGGAACTTGCAAACTTGGTGGCTGACTAAAATAATAACTTTTTGCCCCACTGATTAGGATGATTTCTGAAGGATAATGTGACACTGAAGACTGGAGTAATGATGCTGAAATATCAGCTTTGCATCACAGGAAAAAAGTTTTATTTTTTAAAGTATATTAAAATAGAAAACCATTATTTTAATGGTAAATAACATTCACAAAGTTACTGTTTTTTACTGCAAATTTGATCAAATAAATGCAGGCTTGGTAAGCCCCAAATTTAATTAGAAGACACCTCATTTCAAAAATCATTTACACAAAACCTTTGAACGTAGTTGTATATAGATATTAATTTAATACTTATATATTTTATTTAATATATAGTAAATTCCTATCTCCAAAAGTGTGGTTCATCAATTAATTTTCAGAACCATACGTAATATCACACCGAATTACATTTTTTGAGCTAGAACATATAAAGTGATATATACGGTTCAGTTCCGGGGGGGATATTCCGAAAATTTAAAAGTTTACATGATCCAAAATTCTGATGAATACATGCAGATTACTAGAAACCAAAATATTGGCTTATCCTAATTATAGTTAATGCATTTACATTAAGTTTACAACATTGGAATTTGCCTACATTATTGAAATATGGCTGCTTGCATAATCAGAATATGACCAAATTCTGATTTATATTGGAATATTCTCATGCACGTAAATGCAGTCAGTGAAAACTTGGGAATATGTTTAACAACTGAGTGTGACAGGCAGGTGTGAGCTACAGCAAAGTGGGCTAGTTCTACACACACGTCCAGATCCACACTGACTTCTGTTCAAATCGGACAAAGGTGGGTGTTAGCAAAAAGCGCGTACAATCATCAAAATGTAAGTGAAAAGCTGATGAAGGTTAAGGGGTATCACTGCATGAAGACTAAAAAGTGTTCGCAAGCAAGTAGATGAGAGATTGGGGTAGTTCATTCATGCAGTTAGAAACATGCTTAAATGCAGCAAAATCAACATTCAGGTCTGCAGGTGGGTGTAGGTGTGTGTGTGTGTGATTTAAGAGGGTCAGAACGAGGAAAAAAATCAAATTACCTATCTTTTGAATATAAAGTGTACTGACTAAAAACATCCTGTAAGTTTCAGAACTCAGAACTTTCTCGTTAGTTAAAAAACAGCTTTTATTGAAACCAAGCTGAGAAAATGACTCGTTTTGGAATGTGCCACTTTATGATGTAATAGTGTGGCTAAACACTGCCTCCGCAGGAGAAGATCAACGCCTGCTTCTACATCACTGCCTGTTTAGCTCCGCCCACTGATACGCACTTGTAGTAGGAGGAGAGGAAATACTAGAAAGACGCAAACACAAGTTTACTCCATCAACAGAACCATACAGATGACATTACAAGATTACAAGACACTGTGTAGTGTCAGTTGTGAAAAATAGTCTTTGAATTGCCTCCCTTGAGATCCTACCATTATTTTTTAAACAAGAAAGTATGATGCAGGCTTTTCAGAGAGACTGAGAGTATTTCTTATCTTATCATTTTAATTGTATTGTCATAATTATAAACACTAGTTTGTAGTGCCAATAGTTTTACCGTTAACCGTAATTTATTGCCCCTCAAGTGATTTACCTATTACGCAAAGTCTTGAACATTCAGAGACAATAGGTTACTTCTGGATTGCAAAATAAGGTGAATATAAGACTGCTTGATGTCAAAAACATCATGTTTAAGTAAACACAATGCATTGCATATAAAAATGATATGGTTTGGAATTACATGAGGGTGAGTAAATGATTGACAGTTTTATTCCTGGCCAAACTAATTATGTTGTAGGGACACACAGTGCATTTGTGAATGTGCCACCTATAATTTAAACACAAACTGAGTTTTAACTAATATTGTATTCATTCTTGCAATTCTGCACCCAAAAATTCTACACCCAATTTGCAGATATTATCATACGCACACAGAAAGTAGGCAAATGCACACAGAAAGTAGATAATCTGCATGTTTAGGCAACCAAATAACTACTTTATCCTAATCTATTCTTTCGCAGACTTCCTTGAAATGCAGATCACATTTCCTCTCTCGAAAGGCCAGGACTCCATTTAATGTGGACTGAATGTGTTGGATTTTTCACAGGGGGCTTGACTCGACCTCACACACTAGAACAGAAGCAGCAAAGCATTAAAATTCCCAGAGTGGCACGCGCTGTGCTAGAATCTTTGTCCTTTAAGACTGAGCAAAGTTCATGTTTTTTGTCAACAGGACCATCAGGCAGTGTGACTCACTGGGAGGCAGTGGGCCGACACTAGCTGACTCATTCCCCTCGGGATCGCTGCCTCTCTATGAATTAGATTTGGCTGATACGCGTAAGTGTTTTTCTTCACACTTGCAGAGAGGGAGGTAGGGAGGGCTTGGGCAATGCATGCCAAAAAATGTCACACGACTAAAGGTTGTTTCCAGAAAGAGAGATTTGGGTCAGGGGGTGAATGAAGGGGAAAGGATACGATCAGTGCCGGGAAACAAGGTCCGTCCTGTGAGGAGCTCAGCCATTATGCAGCCCACCGACCAGATGTCCACTACAACACAAAACAAAAACCCTCTTCTCATTCGCTGAAACAACATACATTCTGCTAAAGACAAAATGAGATTAACTCTCTTAACAAATGTCCTAAATCTTACTGTGTAGAATTCATCAGTGCTGTTATTCTAATGAAAAAAAATTTGTTTTATATTTCATCAAGTAGGAAACAACTGACTGGAATATTGAATTACTGAAAATATGTAAATCTGTGGTGAATCAGCTGCAATGTGGATTCATTTTCAACTATTCAGTGGCACGGAGTTTTTAATTATCTTTTATTTTTATTATTTTCGTTTTTGTTTTAATTTAAGTTTAGTTGTACATAATTATAAAAAAATGTATGTGATTTTCATTCTATTAGTAGTGTTGTCAAACGATTAATCACAATTAATCGCATTCGAAATAAATGTTTTTGTTTACATAATATTTGTGTGTGTACTGGGTATATTTATTATGCATATATAAATACAAACACATACAGTATATATTTAGAAAATATTTACATGTATATATATTCATATTTATGTATGATTTATATTATATATAAATATAAATATATATTACATATATTTCTTAAATATACATGTATGTGTGTGTATTTATATACACATAATTAAATATACACAATACACACACAGCTATTCTGTAAACAAAAAACGGTATTTTGGATGCATGGAATTGCGATTAAATCGTTGAAAGCGCCTATATAATTATATATATATATATACAATTTTTTATTCAGTTTTAGTTTGTATTTTACCATTTCCATGGCAAAAATGTCTCATTGCACAGTTTTCGCAAAGTTAGACAAAGTTGCATCAAATACTATAATTTAGTAGAAAGCTTTATTTCAATTACTGAAATTAGTTTTTATTGTTTTTGTTTACAACAACCACACCAATTGTGACAAGATAATTATTCCACTTATATTAATATAAAGACAAATTATTTATAAAAAATTCCAAGTTTTCACAAAAAAAACAAAAAAAAAAAAAAAAAAAAAAAAAAAAAAAACAGAACCCATTAATCAAACTTCAATTGTAACTAGTCAAAAAAAGAATATAATGAGGTGATAACGATCAACAAACATGGAACACAATTCAGAGCTGTGCAGAAAATCAATAAATACGTGTCAGCCAATCAAAATGAAGAAATTTAACAATAAGAATTAAGCCAATGAAAATAAATGTAAAAAACTATATTGTGGTATTAAGTATAAGCATTTTTGCTAATGTGACCAAGACCCCGTGGATGGAGAAAAATAATACCAATCAATAACATTTTACTTTTAAACATCCAATAACAACTTTTAGACATCCAATCATATCCTCACAGATAATCTTAGATCCCATCCTACAATAGGTGAATATTCTTTTATTCAGTTTTGAATGCTATTCCATGTTGCCTTCAGTTAGAAAATGTAAAAATTACATATAAACAAAAGCTGTTTTTATTCATTAATACATAAGTGAGAATTCTGGGTAATCCTGACCTGTCATGTTGTAGTGCATCCAATTGAGCATGATCTCTGGGGCACGGTACCATCGGGTGGCAACGTATCCCGTCATCTCATCGTCAGTCAGCCGGGCCAGTCCAAAGTCCAGAATCTGAGCACAGATAGCAGATCAAGCATTAGCCATAAACTAGACTTATCAGCGCTCAATCCATGATTATAAACCTACTGTTGGTCAACAGTGCATAATAATAACAGATGTGACCGTGTAAAAGCAACAGATGATGATGATGATGATGATGATGGCAGAGCTCTTGGCAATCAGAGCAAGCTTAGATTACCATGCTCTCACCTTAAGTTCACAGTCTTCATTTACAGCCAAGTTACTGGGTTTAAGATCCTGTATGATAGGAAAAGATGAGCAGAGAGAAGGTGTAAGTGAGAATCACTCCATGTATTGCTACAAATGGCTTTCATGAACTAATAAAAGTCATCCTGGGAGCTGAAATCAGGTCACGGCAGAAATAACCTTCATTATAAACCATAAAGGTGTTTACACAAGCAGTGGTGCAGATGAAACCCTAAAACCTGTTTACCTGTGGAAAACCGGCAACAAAACTCACATTCTGGACTAATGAGAAAAAAAAATAAAAATTGTACTGACAGCTATAAGTTTCAATCAAATCTGTCTAAAGTTGTCACTTGCCTTTCCATCCCTACACATCTTAAAGGAACAGTTCACCAAAAAATGAAAAAATGACCGTTCTTTAAAATGTACTCACCCTCAGGCTATCTAAGATGTAGATGAGTTTGTTAGTTCATCAGAACAGATTTGGAGAAATGTAGAGTACATCACTGACTCACCAATGGATCCTCTGCGGTGAATGGGTGCCGTCAGAATGAGAGCTGATAAAAACATCACAATAATCCACACCACTCCAGTCCGTCAATTAACATCTTGTGAAGTGAAAAGCTGTGTTTGTAAGAAACAAATCCATCAAGTCGTTTTAAATTCAAACTGTTGCTTCCAGCTAAAAAATGAGTCCTCTATCCATAATACTGCTTCTTCCAGTGAAAAAGCCATCTTGTCTGAATCAGGAGAGAAATATGCACAGATCAAGCAACGTTTACAAGCCAAAAACAGTCCAAAACGTTTGAAGGGATTTTATGTGAGAGGACAACAGGAGATGGACTTTTTCACTGGAGGAAGCATTATTATGGATTATGGACTGGTATTTTGGCCAGAGTTAAAATGTCTAATGCTAAGTTTGTTTCTTACAAACATGCAGCTTTTGGCTTCACAAATCATTAATTAATGTACTGGAGATGTGGTATGTGGAATACTTTTTATTGATTATTGTGATGTTTTTACCAGCTGTTTCATTCTGACGGCACCCATTCATGCAGAGGATCCATTGGTGAGCAAGTGATGTACTGCTACATTTCTCCAAATCTGTTCAAATGAAAAAAACACACTCATCTACATATTGGATGGCCTGAGGGCGAGTCATTTTTCAGCAAATTTTCATTTTTTTTGGGAGAACTATTCTTTCTATACAGTGATTAAGCCAGAAATTGAATAAATTAATCTCTGAAGTGAATTTATAAAGTAGGATCTCTGTAGTTTTTCCCAGATATTTTATTAATTATATAATGTCCATAAACTTTAATATTTAATAAAATACCTGGAAAATAAAATATATATTTTTTTAGCTTCCAAAATATGACTCTAATACAACACTAGAGACTATTTAAAAAGTAATACCCTCACATTGCTCATAAATAAATGAAGTAATGAACAGAAAGTGTGGTCTACTCACTCTGTGGATGATGTCTGCTGAGTGAATATACTGCAGAGAGAAAGACAGATGAACTCACTTCAGTCAAATACAGAGATCAATGAGAACCAATTACCTGCAGGCTAAACGTCTGAGCGAAGCACACTTTAGATCAACACATTACACCAAAACAGTCCTTCATACTCTAGTTCATTCTCCCAAGTACTACGAACAAGACACATTATCTTTTAAATTAACACCAGAGAGAGTGAATTATAGCAATTGCGCAGTGAATGATGAAGAGCAGCGTTTTTGTTTTTTAAAGGGGGAAAAACCAAAAAAGGTTAACAAAGTCATGAGTAGCGGGCAGTAGCGACAGAACTTTTCTCCTGTGTTGCGACGTACAGTACATCTGAGTGAAACAGATTATTGAAAAACAGTAGGGTAGTAACGTGGTTCTGTCCATTAGGGATGGGCATTTTTCAAAAATATTGTATTCGAATATTTGGGCTCATAAAAAATTTATATTCAAATATTTGTTCATTTAAATGACGTTTAACGAGAAAGATTTTATTTTTAATAATCAAGTTTTGTGCCACCATTTTGAACAAGCTTTGAATCTATATATAATATATACTATAAGATATAATATATATATATATATATATTATATATATATGTTGGGATGTCAATCGTAAAAAATTTATCGGATAATCACAAATTAATCGCACATTTTTATCTGTTCTAAATGTACCTTAAATTAATACTTTTCACGTTTTTAATACTCTAATCAACATGGGCATGGACAAATATGGATGCTTTACGCAAATGTATGTTTATTATTAGTGAATAATAATCAACAGAGCATCAAGATTCAGATACAGGTTTTCACAAAAATCAAAAAACGTTTTATAACCATTTTTAGAAACTGAAAACCAAAAGTCAAAAGTAAATTTATTATCGTAATTAAACAATTATCAGCAATACTATTCTATTAATTAAAAAATAACTATATATAACATAACTTTACTGGATAATTTTTAAAATTGTTATAATGCATTATCTTCCTTATCCGATCCTACCAGTTCACATTTACAACTCGTGTGTTTGCTGCATAAAAAAATGGGTGGATGTTCGCATCGGTCTGAACAAAAACAGCAGACGGGCTTATTGAAAATGCTAATTCATTCTCTGCCAGCAGATGGCGCTGTCGGAATGGCAGAAATATAGCCGTTCTGTAAACAAAGCAGCGCTGACTTTGAAACGTGCAGCTCTCATATTTATTCAATGAAATCATCGCCTTTTGAAGTTAAATCGTCACATTAAGCCTTATCGCAATTCTTGTCTTTCCCTCCCCAAATTTAAAACCTCCTGGAACCATAATTAAGATTTTCTTGTACCATTTAAGACTTTTTATGGCCTTAAATTTGATACAAATAAATTAAGACCTCTTAAGACTTAAGGACCCGTGGCAACCCTGAAACAGAAAATGTGTGCTGCATTAATCGCGCGTTAATAAAATTAGTGCCGTTAAAATATAATTTGCGTTAATGCTTTATTAATGCGTGAGAACTGAAAAAATAAAGCAGACCGTGCCAATTACAGTACAAAATGTACATACACGTACAAATTTACTAGCCAATGGCGATCATATTACAAAGGTGTGCGTAGAGGGTTGTTCAGTAAGATCATTTTGATCAAAGTAATTCCAAACTTCACAAGTCAGATGACTACATTCTGTGATCAAATACAATCAACTTGTTAACACGCTCCACAGCGCCACCCAGTGCATTTAGTTATAACTGACTTCTAGTTTGTGTGCTTAGGATTTATCATGGATTCTCTGCATTTACCGGCCAGCAAAGCAACACGTAGAAAACTCGAATGGTGTTTTTATTTTTTTTTTTCTAAAAATATAAATAATTAAGATCGAATATATTTGACTATTGCGGTGTGGGCACCCCCCTACTCGGGGTCCATCTGGGTTTCGTTGGGATTGGAGGCCAGAGATCTTTTTTTTTTTTTTATTTTTTTTTTTTTTTTACGTTTTTTTTTATTTTTTTTTTAACTAAAGAATAACCCAAAAAAATCGTTGCCTAATCGTAAACAAGGAGGCTATTTTCCTCGGGGGCTTTCTTTTCAGTATGTATGTAAAATATTCCTTTCAGCGCCCATACAGTTAGCAAATTAAAGCACAAAAAAAAATAGAAAAAAAAGTGTTTTTAATGGGGGGGGGGGTTAATAAATATTTAAAATAAAAAAATGAAACAGTGGGTGGGGCCAACCTCAATCCTCGTTAGGATTGATTAAATGAGGAAAAATGGAAGTGATAATACCTGTCGCAGCTTTCTGGCAACTTTGAGATTATTGGAGGTCTGCTACCGCATTGAGGGGGTCACCAGATTACCCTGTTAAACAACAATGCTTGTCATGACACAGCAAATTCACAGAGGGGAAAGTCACTGTTACCCCCGGAATGAAAACCTTTGTTCAGCAGAAGGAGTTAAACCCACTTTAAAAGCTTTGAAGGACGGCAGAATTTATACTCAAGCAATCATTATAACCACACAACTGGGATATAAAAATCATTGCATTAGTACAGCATTAACTTAAAACTGTTTAGTGTGTCTCGTAGCATTAGGTCCCGAAGTCGCCACAGAGCATCAAAGGGGTTGTTTTTTTAAAAAAGGGGTTGGGGATTAAAGAGAATAAAAAAAAAAAAAAACAAAACCAAAAAAAAAAAAAAAAAAAAAAACAAAACAAAAAAAAAAAAAAAAAAAAAAAAAAAAAAAAAAAAAAAAAAAAAAAAAAAAAAAAAAAAAAAAAAAAAAAAAAAAACAAAAAAAAAAAAATCGTTTCTCAATTGATTGATCTTCATTTTGAGGGGAAACAAGATTTTAGTATATGAATAATATTTTTGAAGGTAGAGTGAAAAAAAAAAAATTAATGATATAAGAACATCCTAAAACACAGCGATTACAGATGTGGTTTGTTACTTTTAATTGCACAAATTCTGAGCTTTCAAATTCAGTCAATTTTATTAAGAACCACTCCCAACATGCAAATGCGCCCGGGATTTGACCCCCCCCCCCTTGACTGTCACTAACCGGTGGGTGACCCCCCCCAAGACCTGCTGTAGTGAGCCTACAGCTTCAAGCGGACAGGTGAAGTCGATATCTCCTCCTTTTTAATAATAGTTACAGCCACTAAATAAACATGAATGAAAATTCAGACCCCCGGGTATGCAACTCACAAAGAAAGAGAACAGTTACAACTTACTGAAATGGATCCATGGATCTTGTAATTGCTCAATCAGTGTTTCAATTGTGAAAAGATGTCAATAAAACAGCTTGTAAACTTGTTTATATTTACCTCAAAATGCTCCTCTCAAGAGTGATTTTTGTCTCGTTGACTATCGTTTTTACCGTCATTGAATGGCTTTCCTGAGGTAAATGTAATGTCACGTGACACATTGGTTGCAAGCTGTTTTATTGTCGTCTTTCTGTAGTTGAAACACTGATTGCACAATTACATGAGACATGAAACGTGATTTTTTTCCTTCTTTTTTTGTGCTTATTATTTTCCTGATTTCGGCCTGATTTTTGGTTGCCGAATTCTTGGTGCATCACTACTTCATACCATTAAAAAGTTGATAGGAAAAAAAAACTTATTAATTGCGATTTAAATTGTTTAATTACAACTTTTATTTGAGGAGTTGAATAGAAAATTTTTTTTTCTTTGTTTGTGGGTGTTGTTTTTTGGCTAAATGAAAACTTCAAATTCTGGTCATTTCAGTGGATAACTAGTCTTGATTGACATCCAGCACAACCAATCAAGCTTGTTGGCGCACAGATGGGAACAGTGGAATGCGTCTGGTGCAGAGCCAGCTGGGCACAGGCGGCCTACTGGAAGCTCTGCTGAGTGGTGAAAGGAATCCAAGCGGCACTTGTCTGACCCGGCCACGAGCGCTATCATTAACCTTAACAATCATGAGCGCTTTGCTGCTCTGCACTCTCGCAACACTCGAGGCAAACATGCTCGGTGAAGCAACCTTATGGTAGTGAAAATGCCTTCCATTAAAGGCGAGCACTTCGTCAGAGAGGTTTGCATAGTAGATACTAAAGTATATGGATGCATGCAGTTCAGAAATATCTCTTGCCAAACGTGCTCCTCCCTCTTGCCCCGAGCTCTGCTCTCCCACTCATTCTCCATGAGATATTGGGGCCGGGGTATTTATAGGAATATTATAGTATTCTTAGCTCTTGTTTCCATGCATCTTGCAGTGCTTGTGTGTAGAAATTCCAGCTCCTGTTTCCAGCTCTCTGCAGCCAAACACAACTCACACTGGAGCTCTTGTTCCTGGGAATCGCTCCTACAAGTCATGACCTCAAACGGCTCTCACCCATTTAAATGAACTATACTGAGACTGGGCTCACATTTGGACAGCAGATGAGAGCAGTCCTTAAAGAACCCATGAAATAAAAATGGGACTTTTATGTCTATTAGCTACGATGGATCTATATGATAGCAGTTTTGCGTCAATGACACAGATTTTACATTGGACTTTTACGGAGTAAAAGAGGGTGTCACACCCAGAATCGTCCACGTTTCACGCTGTTCAAACCTGACTCTGTGGTTAGTAGTCAAGGGAAGTCAGGTTTCAAAATTTCACTTCGCATTTGTAAATCACTGCCAAATGTACTCTACAAAGTGGGATTTAGGTGCCTTCACGCAGACTGCTCAATGCTGCTCAGGGGTGGAAAAATTTATTTATTTAGTAATTACAACTCGCATAACGTAATCTGGCTTTTACGCTGCGTCTTTACAAAATTTTAAGCAGGCACAGAGCAGCCTTAGCACAGCTCTTAGGTGTTATTTAGTGACATTTAGGTGTCTTTACCCTTTACACAGACTGTTTAATACTGCTTAGAGGTGGCATAAATGCATTTACACAATAATTACAAGTGGCATAATTTAATCTGGCTTTTATGCTGCATTACATCTTTACACATTTTTGAGCAGGCACAGAGCAGCATTAACTCAGCTCTGAAAAGATAGTTCTTTGGTTGATTTTCTGATTGGAATCTTATTTATAACCTCTTATTATGAGGTTTATAACATTGAATGGTCCAATACAATACAAGTGCACAATTGCAATGATTGCATTTTTTCAATCTAATTGCAGATATTGTTGAGAGCTTTAATAAACATAGCTTAAAATATATTGCGAACACAACATTTCGGTATAATATAACGGTATATTTTTTTAGAAGTCAGACCACCATAAAAATTATATGTGACATTGAAGAATTTAAGAAATGTACAGTCTACACATTCTAGCATTCACAACAAAAATAACATATTACAGTTATACTAACTAAATTATCATATAAAATGTTGAACTCCAAAAATGAAACTGAAGTTTGAAAAAATATTATTGTATTCAAAATTATAGTCATTATATTATTTACTAATGATAATTAATCATTATATATTCTACCCCAGGATTATACATGTTTGCAAAGCCTTCTTCTTAAGGTATATGTGTGCATTAAGCTTACAATGCAAGTAACATGTACAAAAGAGATAATTATAATTATTAGTAAGACCATTTATCACCCAAAATTTCATAACTGCAACAGCTCATATGAAACTATTACCAAGGCAACCAATTTTTTTCTATAATTCCCTGAATGTGCTCTTATTCTCTTTTGTATGTGTTAATTGTTTTAAGAGGCAGTTATATTATAAGGCAATAACATTTTGAAGGTTATTGCATATGTGCCTATGAGGAAATTATGCTGAGCGGATGAATCCGTGTTGCCATGGTAACTACGGATATTCCCAACACGTGTGCAGCCACGATGTTCCTCACCCCTCCCAGAGCAGAACTCGACAGGTGCTGCTTTTCGATTATCGCACTGACAGCTGGATGCAAGGCACTTGAACGTAACCGGGTTTAACCGGTCCTTCACCACACAGTGGGCACACACCGCACAATCAGGACTATGTCTAATTAAGATTTTATTGAGTAATGCAGGGTTGTGCACGGGAGACACCTACACTTTAAATAATTACCGCACGTTGCTACGCCAGAGTAATTACTGGAGTGTGCCACTACATATCAGCTGTTACTCTGTTTCTCAGTATGGCTCAGAAACCACAGACATGCAACCCATAATACAACATGCAACCTTTTACAACAACATTTCCTAGAAGAACGTTTTTGATGCAGGGATGAAAACAGATAAGTTGACAATCTGGGAACTTAAGTCAGACCACCATCTAGAAATAAACCAAATACTCACACGTCATTGAATCCTGATAGACAGGTAGCGGGCGTGAAAACATCTAGTAGACCAATTACCTGCAACAAAGACAAGTGTCATAGAAAATTAGTCTGAAACATGACAACATTATAAGGTTAAGGTCAAATCATTTAAAGTCTAAACTGTTTTTGTTCAATTCCTTGAGTGTGCACCAGAGTTATTTTAGTTAACTAAACTTAAACAAACATAAAAAAAAAAAAAAAAAATTTTTACTTGAAATTATGGAAGCCCATTTCCGCCACTGAATAAAAAATTAAGCAAAGTAACTGTGACTTTTTATTCCCATTTTTTTTTTTTCTGACTTTTTCTCACGATTGTGAGATATAAACTCGCAATTGTAAGAAAATAGTATTTTTTCCCCACAGAATTGGACTTTAGTTTATATCACACAATTCTGACTTCAGAACTCGCAATTGCAAAATTTCAGAATTGCGAGATTAAACTCTCAACTGCGAGAAAAGTCAGAATTGCGAGATGTAAACTCACAACTGCGAGAAAAAGTCAGAATTGCGAGATGTAAACTCGCAACTGCGAGAAAAAGTCAGAATTGCAAGATGTAAACTCGCAACTGCGAGAAAAAAAGTCAGAATTGTGAGATAAAGTTGCCATAACTGTTTTCCTTTTTATCAGTGGTGGAAATGGCTCCATATGAAAAAAAAAAAAAAGTTACCTGAAATAGAAAAAAAAATAGCAAAAGAATAAAATACTTTAATTCAGCTAGTTCAAGGAAACATTTCCCATTTTCATTTAGTTTAACTTGATGTAAAATCACTAAACTAATAATGAATATACTATACGACAGTATAAATAAATAAATATTAATAATTAAAAAAAAAAAAAAACAGAAAACAGAAAAATAGAGGACTTCAAACTAAGCTTGTCCACAGCAGGTGTTTGTTAATACTTGTATTTTCCTAGTGCTTGTTGCACACTTCAAGTACATTAAAGTTATTAAAATCAATCCAGTTTATACAGAGATGTGCAGAGAGTTTCTCAGGGACAGAGGCTCAAAATGGTAAATAAATTATGTCTCTCTAATATATAACCCTATGATATCTATGGACCTGAACAATTACTGACAGAATTTTAATATATATATACTATATATATATAATATATATAGATATTCCTAAGTATATATATATATATCTACAAAGTGGCGTAAAGGTTAGAGTATGAAGCTAGCGAATGCCAGAATGCCAGTCAAGTTCGAAGCAAGACACAACCCATAGCAACGCATTATGACAACGACATCTCAGATAGATAACAATAAACTGTAAATAAACAATTTTCAAGTGAATTGTTACAAAAGTGTTCATCAAATACGTTAAACACAAAATCCCGCGATTAGAATATTCGATACCGATCAGTTAAAAAAAAAAAAGCTCATTCGGCTCTGAGATCGGCTCGGGACATCCCGAATTCAAACTATTAATAAAATCTATAAAAGTATCTCATTGTTAATAAAATAACACTGATGTACAATTCTGCACTTTAAACACATGTACAAGAAAATAAGCTGTACTTGTACATCATCTGTCATGACTGCCGTTGTTTTCTTGATGTTGGTGAGCATGCGGCCCACTGCGGTTCATCTCAGAGGAAACGGCACACAGAGTGAGATGTGTTGCATCCTCTGTGAAACTCTCATTTAGATTTTGTGTGGGCATTACCTTTATCTCTCTCTCTCTCTCTCTCTCTGCAAGAGGAGGAGTGGGTGAATTACATACTAGTTAAACTGTTGTTGCATTCTACCCACAGTAACATTTGTAAACTTTGGCCAACCTTGGCTGACAGACAGTGTTTTGGGCAAAGCGGCAACCATTAATTACACTTCCATTCAAAATTTTGGGGGAAAGATTTTTTTATAAAGTCATCTCAATTATTCTCCAAGGCTGCATTTATCTGATAAAAATACATTGCAAACAGTAATGTTGTAAAAATGCAATTCTGATTATTATATATTGAACAGTTGTGCGAGTTTCCTCGGTCCCATTCTGGTTAGTGGTTTACATTCCGTAAGCGCACGTGATCAGATCGCAGACACAGCAACAACTGTAGCAACAGACAGCACCCGACTTTTTGTTCCCCTGTTATATCATTCCTCGAGGGACTTCAATAAATCAAACTTCACACACATGAACTGCCATAATCAACCAACCAACACATTACATGCCCCACCATAGACAAACTTTTTGGACCACTGCTACACTACAATTAAGGATGCATATCGCTCCGTCCCCAACACTTTAGCCTCTCTGACCACCTGCCTGTGCATCTTCTCCCAACTACCATGAAAATCTTAAATCTCTACGCCTCTATAAGGACTGTAACGAAATGACCCATGAAACATAGTGGGGCATTACAGCTTGTTTTGACCTCACTAATGGAGTGTTTTTGAAGCTGCTGCCACGGATCTGGAAGAGCTCACAGAGACTGTAACTTCATATATATTTCTGTGAGGATATGTGCATTCCTACCAGGACTTATTTAACATACAACAATGATAAGCCATGGTTCACAGCAAAACTCAGACAGCTTCGTCAGGGCAAAGAGGATGCCTACAGAAGTGGGGACAGAATCTTGCACAATCAGGCCAGGAACATACTGAATAAGGAGATTAGAGTAGCTGAGAGGAGCTACTCTGAAAATCTGAGAAACCAGTTTTCTGCCAACGACCCTGCTTCAGTGTGGAAAGGCCTGAAAGACATTGCAAACTACAAGACACCATCCCCCAGCTCTGAGGCGTATCAACAACTTGAAGACATGAATGAGTTTTACTGTAGATTTGAAACTCCCGGTCTTACACCCCAAACCCACGCTGACCAACTCTCTACACAACCATTAAGGCCCCAATATACTCAAAACGAAGTTCTTTTTCGTTCTTCGTTTAGGGGTAAAACAAAGTTTGAAATACGTGAGCAGTGGTATAGTGTTATTGAACTTCCTGATGCCGCCCACTCTGATGAAAGCAACGCTTATATGAATATGTAAATATGTGCTGCGTGTTTTATCAGTAACAAAATAAACACAGCAAAAATGGAGAGAACAGCAAGCATTTTTATACAAAATAAGCATGTGTTCATAGCAACATGGGTATGCTTGTACAAGCTCTGCAAATTAGCACTCCCGTGAAGTCACGTCACGTGTATTTACATGACACTTTATTCAATATATTGCTTAAAAGCAATCCGCAGTATTAAACATGAAAAACAGTGTCAGTGTCTGATTTCATCAAAAGCAGTTTGACCATCAATGACCAGAATGTGTTCAGTTTTTATCCACGGACATCTCACCTCCAAGGTTTCGACAGATGAAATGAACCCGGAGAAAAGTTTTGTGTGAAAGAAGGCGGAGCCTCAGCGCACACCTCCTATGACGTAATCGTCACGGACCAATGATAGTACAATGGTGTTTTGCAGCTGGAACAAACTTTTCCGGAAAGTTCGCTATGGCAAGCCATTTCGAACTCCCAAAACGAACACAGAACAAACTTAGTTTTGGCCAGATTTTGTTCGAAATGACGTCACATCAGTTCGTTCTTCGATTTCGCTTGAAGAATATCGGGGCCTTAACACTGCCAGCAATCACAAAAGTTTATGTGAAAAACACACAAGTTACAAAAACAGTCTGCCATGTCTGTAAAGGTAAACAGCTGGGAAAGAAATCGCATGTTTATATTAGATCTGTGTGGCAGCATAAATAAATAAATCCACTTTTTGCCCCCCTCTTTTGTCTCCTCTGAGGCTGGGACTCTAATAGTGTTCTGTGCTCATCAGTGCAGCCAAACACAGAACAGTTACCATGCTCTCTAAAACTTTTGCCATGGCATTAGAGCTGGTACACCGTTGGTTGCTTTTTTGCGAAACACAATGGGGGCCCCGTGGGTGGAAACGTGCAGATAAAGGGGCGGTGATATTATAATGAGATCCCTTTGCAACATCACCAAGTGAGCGAAATCTGACGTGCTCGCTTTTCAGATGTTTGCAGAAAAAGGCTTACCAAAACAAGTTACTGGGTTAATCTTTTCCACGTTTCCTTGGATGCACCGGGGACCTGATTATAGCAATTAAAACCCGGAAAAGTCCGATTTTCATGATATGTAACCTTTAACATTTGCGGTCCATGAAGTCATTTGAAAGGGACTTAGTTGGAGCTTGTTTGTGTACTTAATTTCGGCCTTTAACCACACCTCATCCCAACACTCCTACCGACCCAAACTACCTATCTCCTGTTCCTAGCTCCACGCCAGGGAGCACTATCTTTCTGACAGATAGTGAGACTGGGAAGTTCATGTCAAACTAGCCAAACCCTCACACTGGCGCCCCTCAGGTTGCTCTTCTCCCACTGCTCTTATCCCTGTACACCAATGACTGCACCTCTGCTGACCCCTCTGTCAAACTCCTGAAGTTTGCCGATGACACTACAGTCATCGGCCTCATCCAGGACAGTGACAAGTCTGCTTATAGAAGCGAGGTCGAGCAGCTGGCTGTCTGGTGAACCTGAGCTCACACGCTCACATGGAATGAATAGAGGACTGTCAGAGAAACCTCCGCACCCCTAAAAGCTCCCCCACACTCACCCATCATGAACAGCAACTGTGGCCAGCGTAGAGTCATTTCAGGTTCCTGGTCCCACAATCTCTCAGGACCTGCAGTGGTATAATCACATTGACTCCATTGTTCATAAGCCACACAAAGTTTGCACTTCCTTTTTGCCAGCTGAGAAGTTCACCTGTGCACAGAACTTCTCACACAGCTCTACTCACCGTCCATTGAGTCTGTCCTTTTGCCTTCATACTTTCCCTGCCCCCTCTTTAAGAACTGTATATATCCAGAGTGAGGAAAAAGGCTCAGGAAATCACTCTGGATCCCTCACATCCAAACCATCTCCTTTTTGAACTCTTACTGTCTGGCCGGCACTACAGAGCACCGAACACCAGGACAGCCAGGCACAAAAATAAGTTTCTTCCCCCAGGCAATCTACCTCATGAACAATTAAATGCTCTCCCCATTGTGCAATACCACTTATATTTATTTGATACCACCTATCTTAGTCGCCCACATCTTCTCGATTCTATTCCATCTATAGCACACCTGTACATACAATTTGTAAATTTTTGGTTCTTTATATATATATAATAATGTATATATATATATAATATATATATATATATACACACACACGACATGCACACCCACACACCCACACATATGTGGATGGATGCATTTAAATACGACATCATTTAATAGAGATGCATTTAATAGAGACATCAGTAGCAGTATTGGTATCAATAATACTAGCCTTCATTAATAACAGGCTACTTAATAAAAATATGCCATTAAACAATTAAAATATACCATTTTATGTTGTTTTTACATTAATTTGGAGATTCAATGAACAATTATGACAACATACATTATTATATATGCAATTAATCGTGATTACAGAACAATGTGCAATTAATTCGTTTATTTTTAATCGGTTGACAGCACTAATTTATTTATTATTTTTCAAATGTGTTCTGCACACCACGCACAGAAAAAATAGGCAAAGACCCAAAACTCTACTATGCAGAACTGTGCAGCTTAGATATGCTGTCACTAATTTGCCGTCACTTAGATGTGCTGTCACAAATTCTTCATCACACAAAAGTCATACATATGACATCCCTTTGCTGCAAGATTTCATCAGAGTGCTGTGTTTTGCTCATATTACACTGCTGAGAACAGCTAGTGTTTACTACGGTCCTGCATGGATGCTGCCTGTCAGCTGCCACAGTTCACATTATGAAAAAGGGTGATTGATATCTGAAGCGCTGATCTGTTCAGGGATTCAGGCGTTTATTAAACATTAACATCTGTAAGACAGACAGACAACACCAGGAAACACGAATGCGTGTGCAAGTAGAAAAATGGAGGGAGGGAGAGAGCAACAGAGTGTGAGTAGGTGGCTGTGATCCAGTGTAGAGTTTCACCCACGCTCATACAGAGGCTGCAAAGATTCGTGGACTCTGGACAGAAGGCAAAAAAGGCGTTTTTTTTCTATGCAAAAGCACGTTGAGTGTCTTGACAACAGTAAGCAAATAAGATCATCCACACATATCGTATGCCTGCTGAAAAACACAACACACAGCTCTTAAATGTGCTTTTGACCTTACAGAACCTCACGTCGAGTTTGTCCATAATTAGGGCCCCTATGAAATCCTTTTAATTTTGAGCAAATTCCATTTTATTAATTGAAATCATGACACTTATACAATTTAATATAAATTGTATTTTAAAGTTACATGTAAAAAAATACATATTAAGGTATTATATCCTGTGATTTTTTTTCCTGGTAATGAAATGGCATAAATCATTCATTTATAATGACATTTTTTTATTTATTTTGGCAAACAAAGTGCTGCCCAACAGAGGTTCACAGTTAAAATTAAAACATGGAAGACAAATTGTGATTACTCCTTAAAAATGTTTTAATAATAAAAATGTTATCATTATGATCATTATCATTGAGATGTGCATTCTACTGTACAGACATATATTTCTGTCACAATTTCTATAAGTTAAACTAAACTTTTATTTTGACGGGTTTCCGTGAAGACCTTAGCTTCTGTGTGTGTGTTTTTCTCAAACTATGAATTTCATGCGTTCACGTCGTCATATAGTGAGACAGAAGCCATTCATTCACACGGAGAAATGCAGAACATGCAGGATTCATATTTAAATAGTCTTTTCGCCTTTAATATTTACAGACACTAGTCTATATCATGATTTGATTTAAGTGTACTGACCTACATTTGATTTATTTATCCAAAATTTGACAAATTCCGTGACATTCCGTGTTATTAATGACTGGATTCCGTATACGCTTTCCGCATCACGGAAACATAGGGACCTATATCATGAGGCATTTTGAACAGAATTAGATAGATCTGTCATAAAGATATTTAAAAAGGCTATAATCATGAAAAACAAATATATATACTGTATATTAAGCACAACACGTACATTATGCAGTTCTGATTTTCAGTGCATTATACATTAATAGTGCATAATCTCTCCCCTTTCCCTCATTAGCTCACAGACAACGATCAATAGTTTCATAACGCACAGTGCTGGCAGAAGATGTGAGGATGCTCTAATAGTCATGAGAGAGGAAGTACAGGAAGTCACAGATTTTGAGGAAAAGAAAAGAGGTTCAGGTTCTGTGAGCACTTCAGAAATGCAGTACAAGCCTGTCAAAAGAGGATCTGTATTGCATATGTCAGTGAAAAAAAAAACGAGCTGAAAACATCTCTTACATTCTCGTGTTTCATGTGTTTGAGGAGCCGCAGTTCTCTGTATGTGCGCTTGGCATGGATGATGGACTGGAATGGCCTGGACAGCTTCTTGACTGCGATCCTCAGGCCTGTCTTTGTGTCTAACGCGGAGCTGCGGAAAAAAAAAAAAAAACATGTTATGGATTCGATCAACACCGCAGAAGATTCACAAGCATTCCAAGGAAAAATGATACTGTAGGAACGTTTTGTTAAAGGAAACCTAGGAACATTCCTAAAAGGTTATGTTTGAAATGGTAAGATCATTGGAAATGGTATGTTTTCATACAGCAAGCGCAAGAACAAGAATTCTCATATACTATTTTTTTTTTATATGAAGTAGTTGGTTGTCAGGGCGTTGGTATGAGGTTGCTAGGGTGTTCTGAGGATTTTTTTTTTTGTCCATTTAACTGTCTAAAAGGTGCGAGTCCATAATAACTAATACCAACGCTGACTACATTCAAATGCAAATCATTTTCTGATTAGGGTTCATATTCTGGTTAAGCCTAATTCTGGGGGGGGACTTTACTTGATCTGCAACAGTTGGAATATTCCTGTAAGCATGTAATTAGCATATTCTAAATAATCTGAATAAAGTAAAATATGTACTTTCCATTTATAATGCTGTATTTAAATTTTTTTCTGAATTTTGGAGAGTAATTTAATCTCAGAACTGATTAAGTGTAACAAATTGGCAAAATGTATCCATCACCCAGACTTCTCTTTGTAGATATAAATGTAGAAAAAAAACTTTTTTTGATCAATATTGTGATTTCGATTTAAAACAAGATTTTGACAATATTTCCTTACACAAACACACTTTCATAAATGCGATGTTCTGCTTGCCCACATATCTGAAGTAGTTGCATTAGGGCTGCACAATTAATCGAATTTCTAATCGCAATTACAATTATGGATGCCAGAAGTACATAATCATTCAAAGCGGCAATTAATCGGTCAAAGTCCACTTATGTTATCCTGCGTGCTTAAAATGCGTTTTTCTTTTTCTTTTTACATGTTATCTTAAGGGCTTTTCCATTGTTTTAGTTTTAGTATAACATTATAATACCATTTATATTTTTATAATTTAAAGAAGAAACCAATCCAATGTATATTTGATATTTGAGGCTTAATACTATAGAAAAGCACTAAAGGTTTTTCAGTTAGAGTGTTTTCAGAGTGTTTTTAGTTTATTTTCATATAAAAATACGGCATGCAGTTGCATCAAACAATGGTATAAACATCATTCAATGTAAATTGTGATAATCGTAATTAATAATCGCAATTACAATTTCAAGGGAATAATCGACAATTATGATTTGTGTCATAATCGTGCAGCCCTAAGTTGCATAGTATTTCACATTTTAGACAGCAGTGAAATTTCACAATTCTTGATTCCAATTTCGATACCACAGCAAATACTAATATAAAGCTCACACATTATTAAACTGAAACCAGTTAGTAATAAAATAATAACAACTAAACAAATTATAAGTAATAACACAAATTAACAAATGAATAAAACAGTATTTCAGGTAGGTATAACAGTAGCATTTAGGTACAGAATATGAATAATCAAATGTAAAACAACATTGCATAGAAAGTGACCATATTCTGATGTGAGCGCTCAGTGAAGAGCGTGAAATGATAATCAATGTAGCCAATCACAGACATATCTTTTGAGCGCATGAACACAATGGCCAATCAGAGGTGTTTAAGAATCTGCTCAACAGAGCTCAAAATGCTAGCGGGAAATGCTGGTATCGTCACATTTTTTAAATTTCAGTACTGACTGGTACCAAAGTCGGTATTTTTGACAACACTATCTGATAATTATAGGAATATTCTTGCAAAAACAACAAAAAAAACTTATAAGATATATATATATATTATATTAGGGATGCGCCGATCCGATATTCATATCGTGTATCGGCTCCGATAGTGCCATTTTTCTCGGATCGGATATCGGTCAGAGAGAGCCGATCCAAATCCGAGATTTTTTTATTTTATTTTTTTTCCCTGATTGTGCGAATTATTCTGTTTTACTTCTGAAGCCATACGATAGCTTAATGTGCGCTACATATGAATATTTAAGTCCTTACATTAAAGTTCACACAAACTCTTTTCTCCGCTGTGGCTGTCAGTCATTCGTTCAGCTTTAAACCCTGGTCGCGTTCGGTTACAGCAGTCAGCTCGGTAAAGCTCTCTCCAAGATCATTCTGTGTTCCCATTATACTTGATTTGTAAATACATGTCTATGATTTTGCAAAAAGGACTTTATCTTCTTGCCGGAGTTTAATGTTTTGTTACTTGCTACCGGATGTCTGTGAGAACAAAACACGGGCGTAGAAAAGACTATAAATAGTTTTTAACGTGCACAATAACTGAAATTTAAAACTGTTAAAAAAAGGCTCAATAACTGTTGCACAGAGATACGTACACTATGCATCCAATTTCTCTCCCTTTGTGCTTTGCACTTTTAACAACGATTGCTTACAATGTGCGGACATTGTAAGCACTTCGTGCTCATAAACTGTCAACCCTCTACATTGCGAGTAAATCACTCGCATATGCGACTAAATCTTCACTCTGGGCGACTAAATGATGTCTAATACTAGCCAATGGCTAATCAATTCTCAGATTTTACTCGCCCGTGTGTGAGTTCGATGCTGAGTATATAATTAGCACAGATATATTTTCACTCACAGAACACACTGACTGAGCGCTTCAGAGTTTCACTCTCCGTCAAGCGATCTGTGCTGTTTTTCAGTTCATCTGAATGGATGCGCAGCGCACCTGTGTTTGTGTATTTGGCGTAATGTGTTTCTAGTGTGAATGCGCACGACTCGCCGTCGCTTCTCTCACTGTGAACAAAGAGCGAGAGTCTTACATAACATGCAGAATTGATGCGCTACATGTAAACGATATACTTTGTTGTATTTTCCTGTAAAAATAACAGTTCCTTTGGAATTCTTCAGCTTTTAAGAACTGCCGGGTTTTCCTGTAGTAGGCGGAACTAATGCGCAAACTACAATCTCATTGGCTGGTGCTCACCTATTATTGTCCCTGTTTTGATTTCAGCAAATCAGTTTGAGCGAACGCACACAACCTGATTAATATTCATGAATCCAGTAGCTCATTAATCCTTAGTGTGTTTTTTTTATTGTTCTTATTAGTAGAATTCATATAATAATAATAACAATATTCCCCCTTTCCGCAATCAATATTGTTCTATTTTTTTACAGGAACTGAATGACCAAAAAAAGCACCAGCACCAGTCCTAAGTTCATGGTTACCAAGTTTTAATTATAATTACTAAACTTCTATTATACTATCAATGCTTGACTGCTTGACTGACTGATATTAAGAGTGTACTTTCAGATATTTAAAAAGCTGTACCATTTTACAAACATTATATATTTGTAAAATGGCATAACTTTATATGATATATATAATATTTGTTTTGTCCTATTGTATCTATCATATGTTGTTGCCTTATAAAAAATATGCTATACATTTAAAATAAATGTATTTTAATTTTATAGTATATACTTATATATAAATACATTCATGAATGTTTTTAATGAATGGAATTTATAATAATACAAATAGCAGTGTGTAACATTTTACCATATTTAGTGCAACACTATTATTTGTTCCCTACAAAATATAGTTTTTTCACTAAATGTTTGGATTTCTAAATTATTGTGCACTGATTTTTCTAGAATAACTTTGCTGCCGAATTATCAATAACCTAGTTTATGATACATTTTTGTCATAGATTATAAATACACATAGGCCTATATTTTTTCATATTTGTTTATTTTATTTTTCTTTATAATGAAGTAGTCTGTATCTAGTAGATTGTGAAAGAATGATTATCAGTTCCACACACACACACACACACACAGAGTATATAATCAGTATATATCCGTTCCACACACATCATGTAGAAATTCTACATTTATTTAAAACGAGGGAAAAAAACTTCCCTGGTATCGATCGTAATCGGTATCGGCCAATACCGACCCTAGTATCGGAGGCAAAAAAGGCGGATCGGAGCATCCCTAATATATATATTGTGACGAGCGTCCCGAAGCTTCATCAGCGTCACCCTGGAAACAAGCGAGGAGTACCTGGCCATCATCATCACAGGCTGATCGTCACAGCTGCACCTCATCAGGCGGCGGCTACATAAGCCACACAAGCCCTGCCATCAAGGAGATTCCTCCATAAGACTGAGCACTAACTCGCCCTCTCATTTTTCCCCACAGAAAGCAGCGTGTGACCGACCAGCCCCACAGGAGCATTGCATGGACCCTCTGCACTGGGAAGACGGAAGAGAGCACTCACGGCACTGGAGCACCTACCTGGACCTTTCTCACTAGCACCCATCACCCCCCAATAAATCCACCCTCCGTGGTATTGATTGAGATTACTTGTCGTGTTATTCTTCACCCCGTTACAGTATATAATATAATATATATCTTTTTTTTTTTTTTTCATGAACACGTCATGCCTTAGCAAGAACCTCTAATACTCTACTCAACTCTAATAATAACTACACTTTCCACAAAAAGTCACCCATAATACAATTTTCTGTTTTAATTCACAAAAAACGTGGGTAAGAAAACGTCCTACCAAACAGCATCCAGCCCCAATTTCATTTTCCAAATGAGCTTTAGGAACAATGGATGCGCAGTAACCATGGCAGCCCAGGCTGGTGTGGTCAGGAGAGCGAATAGGCTTTCCAGGAAGTGTAAGTAGGCCAGTCTCGCAGATGGAAGGAGACAAAGTTTCTTGCACTATGAGCATTCTCAGTAGAACACACCTCGCCACTGCGTCTGCTGGCCCAGACGAATAATAACACACCGTCACAGACAAAACCTCAAGAAACCATAATGAAAAGAACATCAGCATTCATGCACTTGAAAATTAAATGGCTATGAATGCATGCATATTGTATATACATATACAAACACACATATATATGCAAACTACAATTCAAAAGCTTGGGTTCAGCAAGATTTTTTTATGTTTTTGAAAGAAGCCTGCTCATCAAAGCTGCAGTTATTTGATCAAAAATACAGTAAAAACGGTAATATTGTAAAACATTATTACAGTTTAAAATAACCATTTTCAGTCTTAAAGATTTTAATTTGATGAAAAGAACAGCAGTTTAAAAAACAGTACTGGTATATACAGGAAGCTTTTGTAACATCATAAATGTACTAATACTTCTATTCAGCAAGTAATCATTAAATTAATAATTGCAAAAGTCACTTTTGATCAATTTAATGCATCCTTACTGAATAAAAGCAATCATTTAATCTATCTATCTAAAAAACATGTATATATTTAAGTTTATTTAAAATATGACTACTTACTGATGTTTTATATGACAGTATTTAATAATAATCTTTTTTTTATTATAGTATTATTATATAATATATTTTTATTTTACTGTGTCACATGCCTGCCTGAACTGATTGTATTATCACACCCTTGAAAAAAAGGCCTCATAGGAACACATGCAAATTTTAGTGATGCAAAAGAACTGATAAGACGAGATAAATCACAATCGGGTGCACAGTTTTGACAGACACACAATGCCAACAGTGAGGTCAAAATCTGTACAGCTTTACTGTTCGAGTCTTGAGCAAATGTTGCTCTTCCCCTTACATAACAATCGCTGCGTGACTCAAACTAGCTTGACGGGGAAGTAGGCATACTAGTTGAACCGTCTCCACTGCAGACGCCAAAGGGTGTGGTGTTTATGACAGATATCTACTTACAAGCATTGTAAACAGGCTGAACATTAGGTACAGTTAGAGTGCTGAAACAGAAGACAGCTGCACGCTAGACCGCGACCAGGCACAGGACTGGTGTTCCACATGCAAGCTGGGTTTAATCCAAAAGAAAGATCTAGCACAGAGAGCCGAGCCAATGACTCAGTGCTGATTGTGAAACATGGGAAACCACCACAGTGTACAGGAAAAGTCCCATATCTCTATCAAACCGGGACACGCTGATGTAGCCCATAATGGACATTGTGATTAGAGGATGATGAAGCTTAAGCTTTTTCTCTGTATTAACTAAACTCAAAAGCGACTAACAGCCTATGAACATTCATAGCTCATTAGAAGTTTAATGTTGTTTTAACTTTACTTGCTAAATCTGTCAGTTTAAAACAGCATTGTCATTTCACTCAGATATACGTCACGTTTGTGCCGACTTTAAATCATGACTTAGATTAGCACATTGATTTAAGGTTCAATCAATAAAAAAAGCTCAAAAATACTTGCCTTAAAGGGATAGTTCACCCCAAAATGAAAATGTGATGTTTATCTGCTTACCCCCGGGGCATCCAAAATTTAGGTGACTTTGTTTCTTCAGTAGACCACATATGATTATTTTTTACTTTAACCGTTGCAGTCTATCAGTCTATAATGCATGGCAATGGTAACAAAATCTACGAGAGTAAAAAAAAACATGCACAGACAAATCTAAATTAAACCCTGCGGCTCGTGACGACACATTGATGTCCTAAGACACGAAACGATCAGTTTGTGCGAGAAAGCGAGGTAAAAAATTATATAAATACTGTTCGGTTTCTCGCACAAACCGATTTTTTCGTGTCTTAGGACATCAATGTGTCCTCACGAGCCGCAGGGTTTAATTTGGAATTGTCTGTGCATGTTTTTTTTACTCTCGTAGATATTGTTACCATTGCCATGCATAATACAACTGATAGACTGCAACGGCTGAAGTAAAAAATCATAATTTGTGTTCTACTGAAGAAACAAAGTTTTTGGTTTTTGGAACTATCATGCGTTTTTCTAAGCTGTTCAGTATCAGCGGAGATTCCAGACTGTGTTGACTTCGCAGTACAAACACATAATATCTGAAAAGATACATGGCAGTTTTATCACCTATTGAACGATAGGTGCTTTGACCCAGATAATCACCTCTTGCAACTATAGCCTATATTTGTGCTTATAATCGTACTTTTGCAAACTATTCTAACTCAATAATTTAAAAGCCATTGGAAATATTCTATTGGGTTTTTGTGAAGCAAACTTCCCAGTTGGCCTACAAAAATACGTCATCAATGAGTGAGAAAAGGACATGTGTGATCAGCCGGAATGTAATATGTCATGTAAATTTTAAATACTACCAAAAATAATTTGACTCATTCATTTCCGTTTATAAAAGGCAAAAAAAAAACGCATCTACAGAGAAGCGCATTTACAATGGAAGGCAACATGACAAAGCGCATTACCGTAAACTGAAACTATTTTTGCACTGAATATGGAATATGCCTTCAAAGCAATGACCAGGGAGATAGTTGTGGCTTCAGTTCGACCTCGCCTAGATCATGAAGAACTCGTGGCAGAGCAAGAAAAACAAACCCCAGCAAAACAGGCCTGAAGCAGGCCAACGGGGTTTCCAATGAAGAGCACCATGAGTCAGTCAGTCGGTCGCTGTGTTCCCTCTGCCCTGCACCATACGTCACAAACAGCTTCAATTAAATGAGTGAAGAAGAAACAGACACTGTGCTTTCACTCTGCTGATTCTATCGTACATCACGCTCTTCACGCGGATGATAAACACCTCTGTTCCTCACTCATATAATGACTCTGTGTTTTACAGATGGATTTTCTCTTTGATCCAGCCGCTCCAAGAGAAAGCCCCAAACTTCCAGAGCGCCGCAGTCAGAGCCTTCCGGCAGAATCCATGTCTATTCTGTCAAACAACAAGACCTGAACAATGTGGGGCTTTTGCAAACACACATGACAATTCATGACATTTCTGTGCATCTCACAGACTAGGAATCCCACTGCTGCACCCACAAAACACACCTCTAACAATCTCAACAGATCGACTGACCAGCATTATAGCGGTAACCTATATGTCTGATCCTCAAATTGGATAACACCATGTCTGCACCGGACGCGAGCGGTCACAATCACTGGCTGTCTACACTGGTTGCGACACGACATGACAAATCCCAGACAGTAAACTGATGCCTCGTTCTATTTATGATGTACTGACACAAAGTTCAAATGATTTGCAACGATCGCTTTATCGCGTCCGGTGTAGACACGGCGCAAGGGAACAGATTTTTAGCAGTAACTTATAAACCTACAGTGAGCCAGGGTGTTCATCTATGTTACATGCTTCTGTTGAAGCCATCAGCCTGCATTATTTCAGCTTTTTTTTTTTTTAAAGTTTAACATTGGAATTCCAGGTAAACTACATTACCCATGATTTTGCAAAGAAATCTCCACCAATCAGAGAAGCGAAACAAGCAAAACATCCCAAATGAACTCTTTAGCGCCCGCACACGGCTCGCAACTTACTTAAATAATTGCACATAAACCTCATTATGCGTCAGAGAAACGAGTACACAGCCATCTTTAGAATATTAAGTCTGAACATCCATTTTTTGCGGCAGCTCTATAGTCACTGATGAAGAGTAATTCGCTGGTGAAGTGGATTTAGTTATTGTAGAGTTAACGAGAGTTATCATTTGCATTGTAATGTTCGAGGCCGATGTCATAACAAATGTCAGTAGCTTTAGAAGGCTTTAAAACGGCGCTTCATTCATAAATTCGTATGACCTTACTTCCACGCTGTGGAAATACAAACGAGCGTGGCGCTGAAAAGGGGCGGAGCTACATAAGGTCTAAATATGCATATTGCGCAATAAATGTAAAATGCTATTTCTATTCAACATCTATTCACATTTCTATTCAAATCAAAATCAATAGTTTTATATTTATCTATGGGTTTTAATTTATTTAATTACAATGCTTCCATCAGTTAAACCCTTGTGCCCTTGACTTTTTGCCCGATTTTCAAATACTTTTCGCTCCAAACGTAAGTTTGTAATAATGTTGAGACTGACCTCGTAGCTGGTTGGTGTGATTCATGGCTTAAACGAGGACTTTAAAAAAAATCCCTATGGAAAAAATGAATGGGAATCTAATATATAACAGCTCTAAGGCGTTTCACTGTTTATGTCATTCCACTCGTCTTTTACAGCAGTCCAGGTCAGCAGAGTTGACTGAAGCTGATTTTTGGAACGCGTCTATATTTTCTCCTGTTCCAAGATCGCTCGTAGTGGGCGGGAAACGAAAGGAGAACAAAAACAGACTGGATTCCAGAACATCTTGAGCAAAAGTGCTGTTACATACAGATTCAGTTACACGTTTTGCTTGGTGAGCGAGCTACTTGTTTAATAAAGAAAAAGATATGTTTAAATGTCTGTCTGAAACACAAATTGCTGCCTATTGTTCACTGAATTGAAAATATCTCTTGAAACGCATGACGACTACACTTCTCATGTCAGGGTTTGATGAAGTGGCTTTATATTCATCAGCATGACAGACAGAGTGCTTCCTGTATGGCTAGAAACACGTGTTGCAGCTTCATGCAGGAGCAGGAATGATTGACGGTGAACACACTTGACCTGCTTGATTTACCAGACTGAAACGTCCTGGGAACACACACAATGGAGTTCTATTTCTATCTCTGACAGAGGACACCGCTAGGACAGGATCCGCCCACATTTTTAGGGGCTGTCCAGGAAAACGAAAGAGACTGGAGACGACACTCCTCCAGACATATCGAGGCCCGTCCTTGATGTCAGCAGCATGCAAAGAAATGCTGGCTTTTCCTTCTAGAAAGCCCCAAACTACATGCCACACATTTTTGCTCTTATTTAACCTTGCATTAGTCGAATACACACAGATATGAGCACAATCAATGGATTTCCTGCAGAGCTTAGGTAAAGCGTTGGGTCACCACTTGATGTCTAACGTAAAATCTAGGTGTTGAAGGAAAACCACTAGTTTTGAGTAAATGATGTAATATTTAGAAGAGCTTTCTTTCTAGCAGGAGTCCTCACAAGCACGGGTAACCAAGCGCAGTGGTGAGGAGAACACTTAATGCAGGAGTTATGAGTCAGAGCAACAACCCACTCCACTAAAGCTTTACTCCAATTCAAACGGGGCTTTCAACTTTTTTTTTTATGTTTTCCTCATAAGGTAGTTTTTCTGGAGTCAGAATGACAGATTGCTGATATGATTTTTTTCAGCTGATTTATATGTATTTTATTAGTTTATATGACTTGTAAAAAATAATTATATTTTATAACAGATCATTTTTATGATCGTCTTTTCATAGATGTTCAGTAAGTTATATCCACAAATGAATTTGAATTAAGTTTACATTTTTATTTATTTTATTGCCTTTTTACACAATAACAAACCGATTGGCGATTGTTTGCATATTAACCCCGTATCTTTTTTTTTAATAATTATTTGGTTATTATAGATTTTTTTTAGTTATGATTTTTCAATTATATAAGATGCTTGATTACTTATATCCAACTAAGTATAAACAACAATTAGAACTATTACACCCACAATCTAGTGTGTGTGTACATATATATATATATAAATATAATAGATTACTTTTATGAATTATTGACTTTTTATACATGTTTAATAACTTCTATGCATAACTGAGCTATAGTTGTTTAATTCTTTATTATTTTATTGGTTTATTAGACAATAATAACATTTTATTACTTCATTATTTTATTATTATGTGTGCATTGCTCACTTATATTATTTATGTAAAATAATATTTATTATTACAGCTTTGCAAAAATTATCCTATTCTTTGTGTACACAACAATAAAACCCCTAATATGCATTATGCATTTATTATGATGAATCCATGGCCAGCACGCAGCAAATCTGGCATCACAACACGATTATGAAGCCTGAAAACAACAGTTAAGAACTTAAAATACAGTGCAATCGGCTCGGGCGTAGCACAGCGCGTAGGCATCTCATAAATCCATTCTCATTTCTGCTCCTTTGATTCATGCAAAGCGAGCCCAAAAATGTGATCTAGTATCTAGAACAACACGGACATTCTCAAACCACATTTCCCACTGGCCAGCCACCAGAGCAAACACTTCCACAGCAATGGTGTTAAGAGTGGCCTTTGCTGTGCAAGACCTTCCTCTTGCAAAGAGCATGTTCTCACTCCGCGTGCAATGCTGCAACACGGCTCTCAACAAACAGACCTGGACAACACACGGGACCAAGCGCAAGAGGCCCGCGCGACATCCAATGAGGCTATAGATATTTACCACACGGTCCCATAAGCTCCAGAACCCACGGGCGACAAGTTCTGGTAGCGCTCCGGAACCTCCCATATGGTCTTATTGAGCTCCTGTCGATAGAAAGTCGGTCTCTCCTTCTGGGACATTCCTGTAGAGGAGTGGAAACTTCTGTGCCGCTCTCTCGAGCTCAGTGCTTGATGTAAACAAACACGACAACTACGCGCAAGCTCCGCGTGCAGTGCTATCCGCGTGCATTAGAGGACAGCAGTCAGATGCAGAAGACCTGCACAAGCTCCAGCTCTGATCCGGGACAACGCGTGAGATTTCTTCTGCGGGTTTCTTTTTCTTTTTTCTTTTTTTTTCTTTTCTGTTACAGGTTCTCCTCTGACGAACACGCTTGACGTCACTGCACAAGGGCAAGTCTCGGGACTTCGTCCCAAACCTCGCGAGAACGAGAACTTCTGTTTGTTTGTTTTTAATGATCAAACAATATTAATATAAGCAACACCGAAACAGAAATAATCATTCACGACATGTCTACAAAGTAACTGTTTAAATTATATGAGCAGTAAAATAATACTAAAAAATCTAATAGCCTCTTTTGTTAGTTTTGACTGCTTCTATTGTCCGCATTTGTAAGTCGCTTTGGATAAAAGCATCTGCTAAATGACTAAATGCAAACACTGCAATATTCAGTATACTGTATGTATGCTTCCTCAGTAATATTAATGACTAATATATGTTTTTATCTTTTTATTTTACATTAAAATATGTCATAATATCTCTTAAATGTTCAGATACCAATTTAAAACGTATTTGATACTTCTCAAGCATAAATAAATCTAATCATTTCGACATAAAACAATATATTTATCGGTAATAAAACAATAGTCGGCCTACTATGCTGAATTCGGAACCGCATACTAGATTGTATTTTGTATGTTATGTACGTACTGTAATCCTTGTTGTTTACTGCAATAAAAAATAATAATAATAATAAATAAACACTCTTACTGCTTGCTATTCATACTCTTACTACTGCTTGCTACTTTATTTCAGCATTAGTAAAGCGAGGAGGTGGTGCGCTAATCTGATTGGTTCATCCTTAAAAGCGCTGAGAAAAGTAACAGGTTCCGCGTGGCGTTGTTCGGGAGCGACATAAACAAAAACTTCACAGTAACTTATACAGCTACTGAAATCAAAGTGCACAGTGAAAAGATCAAATTGAATTCTTATTTAAACCATCTCAACAGCACTGATTTAAATATGCTTAAAACCTTCGATGGATCGCATAACTGTCCGGACTATGGCCAGCCCAGAGGACTCTCTGCTACACACAACAAACTCTGAAGGATTCAAATGAAAAGGACAAGTGAACACACCTAGCTAGCACTTTACATTTTATTTACTCACCAGCTAAGTGAATTGAGAAACTTCGAATCAATTCGTAAAATGATTCATTTGCTTCAAAGCGCTCAAAACACTGCACGCGGAGGACATCTGCTGATCAAAGACAGACATACAGGTGCATCTCAATAAATTAAAAAGTTGTGGAAAAGTTCATTTATTTCAGTAATTCAACATAAAAATTGTGAAACTTGTGGATGTCTTTGGTTCTTTAATTGGTGATGATTTTGGCTCATATTTAACAAAAAACCACCCATTCACTATCTCAACAAATTAGAATACTTGATAAGACCAATAAAAAAACATTTTAGGTGAATTGTTGGCCTTCTGGAAAGTGTTCATTTACGGTTACATGTACTCAATACTTGGTAGGGGGGCTCCTTTTGCTTTAATTACTGCCTCAATTGGTTGTGGCATGGAGGTGATCAGTTTGTGGCACTGCTGAGGTGGTATGGAAGCCCAGCTTTCTTTGACAGTGGCCTTCAGCTCATCTGCATTTTTTTGGTCTCTTGTTTCTCATTTTCCTCTTTACAATACCTCATAGATTCTCTATGGGGTTCAGGTCCAGTGAGTTTGCTGGCCAGTCAAGCACAAAACACCATGGTCATTTAACCCCTTTTGGTGCTTTTGCAGTGTGTGCAGGTGCCAAATCCTGGTGGAAAGCAGCTCAAGTTCGCATCCGATCTACCCTTATCCTCCTCGCATTGTTATCGGTTGCTTCACAAAGCTGGTTCAGCAGAAGGAAGCACTGCATAAGTGCTCCAACCTTCTGCTGGTAATCGCTCGGCTGGACGCTAGTCTGGCGTGCTAACACGTAGTGTATGAGGATTTCCTTACCGGCGCGGTCACAATAAACAACAATGGATACTCGCACCACTCCCGACCAGGTCAATATTGACAGTGCGCACCCCAAATCATCACAGACTGTGGACACCTAACACTGGACTTCAAGCAACTTAGGATCTGAGCTTCTCCACCCTTCCTCCAGACACTAGGACCGAACGGGGGTTCCAATGAAAGACTACTACCGCCCCCTCAGGTCGCTCTCAAAGATCCCACACAACAATAAGGCCAGACCACTGTGGGTGGTGGCAAAAAACAAACAAATGAGACACAACTAACCAGCATATTCTTACAGCTTCTCCTTAGCCCAGGTAAGACGCCTCTGACGTCGTCTGTGTGTTCAGGATGGCTTAACAGAGAAGACGAAAACTTAAAGCCAAATGCCCTGCCACGTCTGGGTGTGGTGGCTCTGGATGCCATGACCCCAGCCCTCAGTCCATTCCTTGTGAAGTTCTCAAATTCTTGAATCGATTTTGCTTAATCCTCATAAGGCTGCGGTTCTCTTGTTTGGTTGTGCATCTTTTTCTTCCACATTTTTTTCTTCCACTCAACTTTCTGTTAACATGTTTGGTTACAGCACTCTGTGAACAGCCAGTTTTTTGGCAATGAATGTTTGTGGCTTACCCTTTTTGTGAAGGGTGTCAATGATTGTCTTCTATTGACAGCTGTCAGATCAGCAGTCTTCCCCATGATTGTGGAGCCTAGTGAACCAAACTGAGAGACCATTTTGAAGGCTCAGGAAACCGTTGCAGGTGTTTTGAGTTGATGAGCTGATTGGCATGTCACCATATTCAAATTAGTTGAGATAGTGAATTAGTGGGTTTTTGTTAAATGCGAGCCAAATCATCACAGTTAAAAGAACCATAGACTTAAACTACTTCAGTCTGTGTGATTTTAATTTATTTAATACACGAGTTTCACAATTTGAGTTGAATTACTGAAATAAATGAACCTTTCCACAACATTAATTTAATGAGATGCACCTGTATATACATAAGAAACGTATTCTCACTCAGTGTTGTGTTGCATAGGATTATACAGAAAATATTTATTATGTTCCACGTTTACAAATATGAACCTCCAACAACTAGCATTTTCTATAGAGCTTGACTGTGTACATTTACAGGCTGAATGAGGATAGTTCAATTGTGGACTTTTGTACATGAAGAGTTGATGATAGGTTCAGATACGACATGCATTTGAATGCTTAAATACAAAAGAGCATCCTGGCATCTACATGTTTGTAATGTGTAATAGACAAAAATGCATCAACACAAAAAAAATATCATAGGACTGTATTACAGAAATCTTAACTCTTGACTTAAGAGTTGAAAAAGTGAAATTAACCCTCTAATTTATATATGTTAAAGATTGAACTTGTAGTGTATTTTCCCAAAACGATTTGAATTTTCCCAATTATATCATATCATCCACATATAATATGATAGCAGGACCATTCAGAAAAGTGTTGACGTCTATATGTTTATTGTAGTTTTATGTAAGCCCGGTTAGCTGTGTATTTATCAAACCGAACCAAACAGACACGCCTTCACAATGAAATCATATGGTGTTGATCAAGAAGGTTTGCTTTTACATATATTATACAATTAAAGTATATATGTGGAATCAAAAAATAATGTTCTGTTTCGATCTAGTAGCATTACTAGTTTGCCTATTTGAATGGGAAGGTTTCCATGAAGTCTATGGAACATTTTTCATAATTTGTCCCATGCTGCAAACAATAGGTCTTATGTTTATTATAAACATTTGGGGTAATTTGAATAATGACATAAGCCATTCATGACACCTAAACCTAAAATAGCTCTCAATAAATGACATTTTTGTACAAAAAAAAAAAAAAAAAAAACTTGTATTCAAAAATTGTACAAGATAACATTGTTTCTGCCTTTACTGTACCCCTCTAAGCCCAAGCAAAATAAGTTTGAATCCATAATAAGTTCTTCATTTTCGGCAGGTATTACAGTTTAACCCTGATCTAAGACCGAATTCACCCGAAATCTAATCTTAAGTTAAACATTTACAGAAATGTAAAGCAGGTCTTAAATCGGTGTTAAACCGCAGGTGGAGTCGGCTCTCTGTGCATCTCCTCCAGCGATACTCGCCAGCACTGCATTTCTACAGGCGTTCAGAGTCCAGTGTCCAGAGAGAGCGATTCATCCGGGTCACTTCAGAAAAATCAGGTAAAATGCCATACACATACAGGACGCCGCCACAGCAATGTGGAGCCGTGTGCCTATTACTGCAGCTACAGAGAAAAGAGAAAACACAGCGCATGAAACCTCACTGCAACGCCATGAGCTTCATTACAGATCCGACAGATGGCTTACCTTTGTAAAAGACTCCCCAGACACCCTTCTTCTCAGACAAGAGCCAGCTGTTCAGACGAGGGACCTTCTTCAGGTATGCACACGTGCAAATGAAAAGAAGCCCAAATACAAGAATGCCGTCGAAAGAGTACACTGTGAATAAAGAGCACACCATTAACCCTCGATTACAAGCAGCTCAAAAAGTGTGCTGTAAACTGAATAGAAAAAATAAACAAACACCACCGAGGGCTACTGAAACTCACGAAATATTATTCAAGATGGCAAAAAAAAAAAAAAAAAAAATTTATATGGAATTGCAGGTTTATTTTTCTTTTCTTTTTATCAAGTGAACAGTTGTACAGTTTCATTTTTTCAATCTTGAAAAAATATTTTTGTGTTCTGTATCCCTCTGTGTTGCGTTTGATTAACTTTTCTGTTTGGAAGATTAATGAGCTTTTAAATCTCCTTATATATAGATATAAATATATAGGTATAAACAGTCCTCACTTTAGATGAGCTCACAAAAATAGCTGTCTGGCAACTACTAAATGTTTTATAACTACCTGACCTAATCATGAATTACAGCAGGAATGTGTTAATAAAGCATTTATTAACACACTGAGCAACTATTATCATGTGTTTAAATAATACGATTTATAAATGTACATTTAAATAGTTTATTAATCATTTACATACACGTTCTAAATGATCATATGAACTCCTAAATAACTGGTTTGTAAATAACGTAATAATTTAGAAATGATAAATTGATCATTAATAAAGTATGAAAATACAATTATTAAACATTATAGATATGCTCAAGAAAAAAACATTTATAGCTGTATTTATAAACTGCTTACTAATGCCTATTAATGTTGGACCAATGCTTTAGAAATGATGAATTGACTATTTAGTAATGCTTAACTAATGATTCATAGTGTGCCAATTGTTTTTATATTTAAGTTTTGAATATTAACTGACATTAATACATGCTATATAATTATTGTTCATGTTCATTAATATAGTTAATGTTAATAACTGAACCCTTGTTGTAAGCGTTACTAAAGTTATATATATTGTTCTGTGTATTTCACAGTCTTGATGGTTTGGATTAACCCTTTAATTGCCGTATCCCTTAAAGGGGTTATATGATGCGATTTAAATTTTTCCTTTTCTCTTTGGAGTGTTACAAGCTCTTGGTGCATAAGAAGAAGAAGTTGCATAGACTAAAGTCTCAAAACCAAAGATATATTCTTTATAAAAGTTCAGAGTCAGCCACACCTACCTAAAACGGCTCGTTCTAACACACCCCCACATATCTACCTCACTATGTGGGAAGATTTGCATAACGCCGCCCAAATGTTCACGCAAAAAAAGAAGGCGTAAATTTTATTCTCGCTTGTAGTATTGTTGACGCTGCAGCCATGTCGGGAAGACGCTGTGTGCTTCGTTGGTGAAAGCGATAAACTACTTTGTTTGGTCTTCCAAAGAGGACGATATCCACTTCGTCATACCTAGAGCTTATCTGTGCTGGTCGCTGAGGAAATACATCAACTTTCACCGTGGACGAAGCAGGAGTCCAGCCCGGCCTCAGCGCACGCTAGGCGCTGGGTTTGTTTTTTTTTTTTTTCGGGGTTGCCACTGATGATTCAAATGCGAGTTTTGGGCAGTAGAGTAGCACTTGTTGTTTGTCAATACTCCGACCACAAATGCAGATATGGTTTTATGTTAACGCGGCGCGATGCAACGCAACGCGTAAAAAAAGACAGTACAAGTCATTATAATAAGTAATTATATCCCCACTGGATGCAACAAATGCCTCGTTTATAATGGGTTTTAATGTTTATGTCTCGTCGCTCCGCATCAACAGTATGTGAGGGGCGTAACATTTCGTCTCCGCTTGAGGAATTCGGCCAATCACAACGCATTGGATAGCGGGCCAATCAGAGCACACCTCACTTTTCAGTCCGATGAGCTTTGTAAAAATCGATGCTGTTTCAGAAAAGGCGGGGCATAGAGGAGAAACAATAATGCTACAGTATGTGGAAAATAATGTGGTTTTTTTAAATTTAAACCGCATAAACATTTCATTACACCAAAATACACAAAATAATGTTCTTTTTAGCAGCATCATATGACCCCTTTAAAACCAGACTGCCAGAGGGTTACTGTACATGCGCACTATTTATACCTTGTCAAGCATTTACAAAAAGGAGATTTAAAAGCTCATTAATCTTCCAAACAGAAAAGTTAAACAAACACAACACAGAGGGATACAGAAAACAAAAATATTTTTTCAAGATTGAAAAAATGAAACTGTACAACTGTTTACTTGATAAAAAAATGAAAAATAAAACTCTGCAATTCCAATAACTTTGTCGCATGTATGCGATCGGCATCATACAACAAACAAACTGCTGAAGTTTCATCAAAATCAGACAATGTGTGCAACAGTTATTAGACACTTCCTGTTTCTCATTTCTTGCCATAAATACAGCTATAAATGCCTTGTTCTTGATTCATAAGCATATCTATTACAAAGGAGATAACAAACAACACAACACAGAGGGATACAGAACTCAGAAATATTTATTTCAAGATGCAAAAAAAAAAAAAAAAAAGCTGTACACTTTTTGTTTTCTATGAAATTGCAGAGGTTTATTATATATATCTGCAGTATTATAGATATATATAGAGAATATGCAGAGGGGCGAGAGAGAGAGAGCGAGGAGAGAGAGAGAACTTTTAAACATCTCTTTAAATCCCCAAGGAAAAAATATCAGGACTTTTTTGTTGTTGCTTTTTTTTCCATGACAGCTTAGAAATCTCTTAGCTTATCCATTTTCTGTCAGTTATGTAGGTGTGACCAAAACAAATCATTAAAGACCAGTTAATTTGTACGGCACTGACAACATAATTGGTAACACTTTATAATAATGACGCTATGAATATAGGTAAGCATTATTAAATAGTCATCCTTCTAAAGCATAGTCCCAACCATTACTGAGTATTAGTAAGCGTTATATTGTTTCATTTAAAATAGATATTCTCTATATAATATTTTCAAAGATAGTGTTTAAAATATAGTTACAGTATGAAAATAGTTAATATATACAGGAAGAAATAATCTATGAGAATATTATATTACAGAAAATATAGAAAGATTGTTAAAGTGTAATTTATGTTGTGAGCATGCTGAATTTTCAGCATCAATTACTCCAGTCTTCAGTGTAGAGAAATCACAATGAAACCTTTCTTATGCAGCCTGGCGAGCATAAGCTTACTTTAGTGTAAAATCTTAATTGTTCTTAAAATCTTAAAACTTTTGATTGTGTGTTGTATAAATTTGTTTAAAACTGTTTTATTTTATGGAATGGGAAAAAAATAAAATAATATTATATATATTTTTTATATATATAATAAGGGCTAAATATATATATATAATAGGATGCCCCGATATGAAACTTTTGGCCTGATACGAGAACCGATAACCGGTATTTTTGAAAGCCGATAAAACCGATATGTTGGCCGATAAATTATACAAAATTGTTATATATTTGAGAGCCTGATTACAAAAAAGTTATCATCATTAAAAACCACATCCCGAACACTTCAACATAAGCAGCCTAGTTTGAACGGTGTATGTTTTAAAAATAATTGTACTCTCCCATTACCAAATTTAGTCATAAAAAAGTCTTACAAATAAATAAAATAATGCATAAATAATGCAAACAAGTCATTGGACATCATTACACGTGTAAAGAATCAAAATGAATGCACCACAGATAAATAAAACAGAATAGCCTCTGCACGGACAATAATTAAAGGATTTTAATTACTAAACCATATTGCTGATGAAAATAATAATAGAAAAATACAAGTGGTGGTTATTATTAATAATGTATCAATGATTTTGAAAAAGTAACAAATTAATACCACTGTTTTAAATAGCAGCCGTTGAGCTGCGCGTGCTGAAGCTGAAGAGCTGAATGAACATGGTAAACTGAAGCGTTTTGCTGGCAGCTTATTTAACTCAAGGAAATGCATCCTGAGATTAATATTAATACAACATAAACATAATATTACAACTTATATGTACAAAATGATGCAGTTATTGTGTGCTATAGTCAGAATGTGTGATCCTTTTGTGGATGCGCTCTTCCCATAACAACGCGGTGAAACACAGCAACTAAACCCAAAGAATGCACAACGTTTTATTATAATAATGTTCTCATTAGAATGTTATATACACAACATTCCCAATCATAGTTATTAATGTTGTGCACTGCTGTTTTGAGTTTATCACTGGTAAACTGAAGTGCTCTTTTAACTTAACCAAATGCATTCTATATGAGATAAATCAGATATACATCAAATAAACACAATATTACAACGTACAATTGCACAAAAGGCTGCAAATGAACAGCGCGCATCTGAAGTGTCTTTGAAGGAAATAATGCATTATTTATCGACTTCAAATTTTCTTATCGGGCCGATAACGATAACAGAAAAAATTAGCATTTATCGGCCGATACCGATATGGTGGCCGATATATCATGCATCCCTAATATATAATAAGGGCTGTGCAATATATCGAAATTATCGAAATATCGCAAATGTACATATCGCAATATGCATATCGCTACGGCTTGCAATATTTGGGCCATGAACAAAAGACAGAAAATCACTCACTGCTCTTACCTAAATAACTTTTGTAGCTTAAATAAGAATCAGTGCATATTGAATTCATAGAGTAAATTCTAAGCAGTTTTTTATTTTTCCTTTTTATTATTCAGTTCAGTTCCTAAACTCATGTTAAAATAACATTTTTATGTAATGCTAGAGTAAAAACACTACCGTTCACTTTCAGAAGTTGTAGGGGTGCTTTCTTCTCACAAAAAGTGAAACACGTATGCTAGTTATATTAGAATCAGAATCAGAATGAGCTTTTATTCGCCAAGTGTGTGCAAACACAAGGAATTTGTGGTTTTACAGGAGCTCTTGATACATACATGCATACATACAAATAACCATATATACAGTATATGACTAAATATAGTTATAGAAGTTCACAGAACTGAGTCAGCAACAGCTGAGGAAAACCGTTTCATCTGAGCATGTGGCACTTTAAGCATTATCGTATCGCATTTCGAATATCGCATTATTTAATGAGTTATCGCATTTTTCTTCAATATCGCACAGCCCTAAATATATATAGATATATATATAATATATATATATATATAATATATATAATTTATAACGATATATAAACACAAATATACACAAACACAAACACTGTATATATAAACTTAGGGATGCACGATATATCGGCCACCATATCGGTATCGGCCGATAAATGCTCATTTTTTCTGTTATCGGTATCGGCCTGATAAGAAAATTTGGACGATATCTTAAAGCCGATAAATAATGCATTATTTCCTTCAGAGACACTTCAGATGCGCGCTGTTTGTTTGCAGCCTTTTGTGCAATTGTACGTTGTAATATTGTTTATTTGATGTATATCTGATTTATCTCATATAGAATGCGTTTGGTTAAGTTAAAAAGAGCGCTTCAGTTTACCGGTGATCATCTTTAGCTCAGCGCACGCAGCTCAAACAGCAGTGCACAACATTAATAACTATGATTGGGAATGTCGTGTATATAACATTCTAATGAGAACATTATTATAATAAAACGTTGTGAATTCTTTGTGTTTAGTTGCTGTGTTTCAGTGCGTGGTTATGGGAAGAGCGCATCCACAACAGGATCACACATCTGACTATAGCACGCAATAACTGCGCCATTTTGTACATATATAAGTTGTAATATTATGTTTATGTTGTATTAATATTAATCTCAGGATGCATTTCCTTGAGTTAAATAAGCTGCCAGCAAAACGCTTCAGTTTACCATGTTCATTCAGCTCTTCAGCTTCAGCACGCGCAGCTCAACGGCTGCTATTTAAAACAGTGGTATTAATTTGTTACTTTTTCAAAATCATTGATACATTATTAATAACAACAACCACTTGTATTTTTCTCTTATTATTTTCAGCAACAATATGGTTTAGTAATTAAAATAATTAAATTATTGTCCGTTCAGAGGCTATTCCGTTTTATTGATCTGTGACGCATTCATTTTGATTCTTTACACGTGTAATGATGTCCAGTGACTTGTTTGCATTATTTATGCATTATTTTATTTATTTGTAAGACTTTTTTATGACTAAATTTGGTAATGGGAGAGTAAAAATATTTTTAAAACGTACACCGTTCAAACTAGGCTGCTTATATTGAAGTGTTTGGGATGTGGCTTTTAATGATGAGAACTTTTTTGTAATCAGGCTCTCAAAAAATATATAACAATTTGGACATATATTTATCGGCCAACATATCGGTTATCGGCTTTCAAAAATAAAGAATAATCGGTTATCGGCCAAAATTTTCATATCGGTGCATCCCTAAAAACCATCATTAAAATAATGTACTTTATTTTATAACTTTTTTAACAATTTATATGACGACCATACTAGTTTTAAAATGAAATTTACTAATATTAATCATCATTTTTCAAGGGAAGAAAAAAAATTATATATATATGATGAGATGATTTATTCACACTTTCCAAAGTAATCACACTTTACGGTGTTATGGTCAAATATTCTTATAATTACTTAAAAGCGTCTGCTAAATGTAAATGTAAAATTACACAATAACTGCACTATTGTTCTACAGTTTGGGATGGTAAGATTTTTTTTTAATGTTTTGGAAAAAGGTTTTATGCTCAACAAGGCTGCTTTTATTTCATAAAAATACAGAAAAACAGTAATGAAATATTATTACAATTTAAAGCAGATTATGTCGCAAATTGGGGACAGTTTAAATGTTAATGATTCCGTGCTGGTGATGGCAGGCTGTTTCAAGCAGCCAATAAATACTCATCTTCGCTCACAAGATTCCGCATAAATATTTTTAACATGCTAAATTGGTACTCAAAAACATTTCCTATTATTAATAATGTAGAAAGCAGCTATGTAATGTAGATAAACACAAGAATTATATATTTTTTAAAAACACCTTACTGACCCCAAACTTTCAAACAGTAGTGTTCAATAATAACAACAGTTCCTATTACTTGTTTCGCTTCTGTTTCAGTTTTTATAACCATTTCTTACTATGTGTAAGTAAGTCGTTGTTATTTTTTAGGATTACTGATAAACTGCTGTCATTTGATTTGTATTAGTTATTTATTTTAATTTTAGTTAAATGATGTCTGAATTTATTATGTCTGTATAGGTCTTTTAGTTTTATATAATTTGAGTTATTTCAGTACTTCAACAAATACAAATGGAAATGAAATAATATATAGATGAATTATACAGTGTGTGTGTATGTGTGTGTGGTTGTACATACACTTATATGTAGTTGTTTTTTTGGTGTTTGAATTAGTGTTGTGTTAGAATCATTATTATACTCATAACTTTTGTTCTTTTAATATTTTGAATAGTTTTTAGCTTAATTTTTTTGTTTTCATTTAAATGTTTAAGTTTTGAAATGTTGTTGTATGCATTTGTCATTTTATTTAATCTCTTTATTTTTAAATGTGTATAGGTAGCATTTATAAAGTTTTAGCTTTGGATCTGTTTTTAGTTGTTTTAATACTACAATTGATTGATAATGTGTCTTTCATTGATAAGATGCGGGATAAAAGTTGTCTGATAAATGACAATAAATATTATACGATATATATATATATATATATATATATATAATATATATTATATATATATATATCTCTCAATTGACATTTTTTAAGAAAGACATGGCAGAATAACAATGGTATCCTCAACAGTGTCTTCTAGTAATTATACATTGTGTACTGCAAAGTAATAAACTAGGATTGGTTACACTCAAAGAAAAATATTTAGCCTAAATGTAAGAATCTGCATTGCATAATAAAATGTCACATCAATTATTTGAAAAAACTTATAAACATAAAATGTTGGGCTGATTCTGAAGCAATCTGAATAAATGCCTTTTGAAAATTATGAATATTTAAATAAAACCAAAGAGTTGCAAATAGTTAACCTATGCCATGATGTTTTTTTTTTCTTCAGCCGGTGTATGTACAGAAAATATTATTGCGGTTCATTATGCAGACTGAAGAATGGTGTTTAGTGTTAAAACTGGTGAAATGCAAACATATGAAATTTGATTAGGCAATCGAAATACATAAACTCACTACATTAGCATGAAAAGACTTTAAATAAATGTAATAGAGACACAAAGAGCAAGCCAGACATGTAAGTCCAAACACAAAATAAGAAACAGTTGATGATTTTGTCAACGAAGCTTGATATCATAAACACTTCTTTGCAAGCAAAAGGTGACAAGCAATGACAAATAATATTGTTTAACTGCAGAAAGTGTATGTCCATACATTTGGCATTAATTAGATGTAAATGCGATGGCTGCTCCGGTGGAAGAGTAATGTGTTCA
>JADLZN010000173.1:155000-300000 GCA_018155175.1 Sinocyclocheilus anophthalmus
CGGTACTTGAAGATAATTTTATAGTGTTAGATATCATTATAATAAATAGGTTTGATTAAAAGATATTGCGAGAAAAGGAGTAATAATAGTTAGAATAATAAATGATTAAATCAAAATATTTAGGTTATCACTCTCACTCTCTCTATATACAATACTATATAATTTTATATAATGTATAAAATCCCATTATTATTATTAATAATAACAATAATATAGATTTTATAGCTAATGTTAGGCTATAGAACTTCATTTATTTCAAAAATAAATTGTGACAATAATAATAACAATAGTTTTTATCATTGTTAATGAATGCATTGTGAATTGAGTGATTGTTAACTCTTTACAAAGTAAAGCTTACAGACTATTCTTTAATGCAGCAAAATTGTGAAAAGATCTGTTCTCTTTTGTGTAATTTGTAGCACAATATGTCATGTGTGTCTGATGATTTGAACATCATTTAGAGCAGCAAACCTACAGACCTGGTGCTTGCTTACTATCCTCAAATGATTTAAAATGATTTGCGACTGACATCTGAGTGATTGTTTCTCTAATAGCATCCTGGAGGTCCTGGCAGGGTCTCTCAATGACAGGAGAAAGAGAACATAAGGTGCGCTCAGCTGTCGTCTGACAGTACTTGGCAGCCGCTGTGTTGGTATGTTTTATTTCTGTTATTCCAGTGCCACAGTTAATGGACTGTTGAGCTATTAGTGGCTTCCTCAGCTTTATCATGCTTTCTTCATGGTAAAATTGTTCTTCTGTTTGTTATCATAAAACAACACGTGGACCTTTAAAAGAATCTATGAATCTTGTTCCACATGCTAAACAAATTTGATTCACTATAAACACATTTCTGCTTGGATACTGAGAGAACAGGTCTTAGTGGCTTGATTGCTCTAAGCAACAAAGCAGGTTGCTTCTGAACTCGCATGTAATCCACCATCTGCCGGGCAATGGGCATCATCCAGTCCAGTCGTTCCTCCTCCCGGAGATGCATTACGCAGGTAATCTGATGCCATTGGTTGCATCAAGCTGTGGAGCAATCAGCTTTACCTTTAAATCGGTGTGTTGCTCTTGCTGATTGACCTTTTGTTCAATATGCTGCTGTATTACAAAACACAGGGAAGATTTAACCTGCTTACAGATTTCATTACTTTAGGTAAGGGACCGCATGTTTTCTTAGAAATGAATTGACGTCAGATGAACAGTATTAAGAACCTCTGCTTTAGAACATTGATTTTGAAACTTGTGAATCCATTAGAATCGTTAGAAGACAGAATCGCGATTCATATATGAATATATTTTTACGTGCACCTCTAGTTTTCTCTTCCTCTTCTCTAAAGCAGCGCAGCATGGCCCCCATTTGCTGCCTTTTCCCGGGGGCGGGGTTTATCTGGGTTGTGATGTCACGAACCCGGGAAGTAACTTGTTGTAGTCCCTACCAGCCATTTTTGTAGGCATTAAACTGCCAGAATTTTAAAAGACTGATATCTCCGTTTGCATTGAACTTTCAGCTTCGTAACTTTGCAGATATTGTTTATGCTCAAACAGCAACATTACACACTAACGTATAAAAAGGGGAAATCGCAATGAACCACCCCTTTAATCATTTTCAAACGTTTACACCATGCAGGGTTAACCTTACAGTAGTGCTCAACATTGTCAGACTTTCAAAATCCTTCATCACTTGAATTCAGATTATAATAATTGAACACATCCACCACAAATCATGCTTTAGTACCGCCTTTTACTTTGAGATTGATCTGAAGTTCAATGCAGATTTAAAATCATAAGAAATAGTTTACTGATACTGTTTTTGAAACCAAATCTTTGCATAACTACAGGAAACACTGCATCTAACAATGGTTTGGAAAAAAATTGTTAATTAAAAAATAATAAATAAAAGCATATACATCAACCATCATACGGTTATCTAATAAGCATGTGTCCTATTCTGTGCATTAAACTCCTGAAACATTGGTGTCTCTTTGTATATTATATGATGATAGTTTTTCTCAAAAGAAATGGTGAAATGGTCATGAAGTGACTCTCAGAGCAGTTGTAGAGATTATGTTTATGTGTTCATGTACTCATATATTGAGGCGGCAGAGGCTGAAAACACTGCAAGCTTCAGTAGGCCTATGTGTAGTAAATGAAACCGCATGTCTGCGCCATTCATTTCCACGAGGGGCGGACTGGGAAAAAATGTCAGGCCGGGAAATCTCACACTCATACACCCACAACAAATTCTGAAACATGGACAACCCTATTTTTTGTATGAACCTCACATAAAAAAGGTTTAAATCCTTAGGTTGGGGACATGCAAACTGCACCTTCACTTCCATTTTTCTTTTCAGTCTCTTTATTTTGCCCTGATATCTATCTCTCTCATGACTTTAATACTCAAGATTTAACAAAACTATACTTTCTAAATTGCCTACATGTCAAAATGAGTACATCACTACAATATCTTTATAGAAAAATCCTAATACTGAACATGAGTCATGTTTTTCCCTTACAAAAATTAACCATGCATTTATTATAGTAAAAGACAGTCAATCTTTTTTTTTTTTAAATGGATTACCATTTGTATTTATTTTTTTACTACAAATTCCATGGTTAAACTATGGTTAGTGTAGCAAAAACCATGGTTAATTTGTGGTTCCCATGGTTTAACAATAGTAACCATTGTCTTTGGATTTATAGTAAAATCGAACCAGTCTATGTTTTCCGCATCGCGGAAATTATAGGGCCGTATGTCTCCTAGTCAGTGCAATTTTGGAAAGAAATAAATTAAATCCGTATGTGGATGTGTGTAAATATTCAGATGTAATTCACATTTTCATAAGTAACTGTAATTTAATTACACATTTTTTCTTAGTAACTGTACTGATTACAGTTACATTTATTTTGTAACGACATGTAACTAGTTACTCCCCAACACTGGCAATTAATAACTAACAATCTTTTTAATAAACTGATCATGTTAAATACAAATTCAGTAGTATTAAAAATACTTTACCGCATGACACTCATATCTAGTACTTGCCTAAAAAGGCAGGTTTATGATACACTAAAATTAGGCTTCATTAGGATTTAAAGGTACAATATGTAAGTTCAACGCTAGAGGGCGCGTATTCAAAACAAACAAAGGCGTAGTTTAATGACGCCATGACTGAGTGTGGCGTCGTGGGCGTTGTCTTCATCCACACACAGCTGATGCAATCCGACGGGAAATCATGTTCATGGATGAGCTAATGTATTAAAGATTTATTAACATCGTAGTATGAAGCAGAGTGAGGCGGAAAGCCGTCGAAGCGAAATGAGGTAGCAGAAGCAATTGCTAATGAGAGCCGAGCGCGACACACGGCCCGAAAGCAGCGGAGCTTTTATTATGCCACACTTTAGCACTTCCGCTGCTTCCGGTCGTGCGTATGTGGGGTAAAGCAGCGGAGCTTTTATTATGCCACACTTTAGCACTTCCGCTGCTTCCGGTCGTGCGTATGTGGGGTAAGCAGCGGAGCTTTTATTATGCCACAATCAACCATTTCCGCTCCTTCCGGTCGTGCGTATGTAGGGTAAAGCAGCGCTGTTTTATCATACTAAATACGTTTGAAAGTTCTGTTATATGCTACTCTGTGCGGTCGTCACCGGTCTATTAAAACACACAACATATTAAAGCGTCTTTGGTGTTTCCGTGTTTTCTACAAAACCGGAAATCCAGGGGTTATGACGTCATTGGCAGGCGACACAATGACACTATAGACACGCTCCGTGTCACTAGTTAAAATTGCTTATTTCTCTGGATTTAAACATTCTTGGAAACATTTGGGATAATGCAAGTACACAAGTCAGCAAAATATATAAAACTGTTCCTAGTGGTTTTTGGATATTACATATAGCACCTTTAAGGTTTCTAATTTACAATTACCATATTTTGTAATTAGGCCTATATAAAATATTTTATATTCCTACACTCTAAAAAATGATTATATTTAACCCAGCGCTGGGTTAAAAAGGGACAAACCCAGCTATTGGGTTGTTTTGACCCAACGGGTGGGATGTTTTGAACTCAACCGCTGGGTCAAAACAACCCAGTGCTGGGTTTGTCCCTTTTTAACCCAGCGCTGGGTTATATTTAACCCAGCATTTTTTAGAGTGTAAGTATAGTGTAAACTCAGTCAAGGGAGAGATAAATACGTTTGAACGTTGCAAGTAATTATTTCTACAATATTACATGAATCACAAGAATGAGTAACTGTTTCTTTAATAAAGCATGACTTCTTATTGGAAACTGTGTTTGCAGCCGGAGCTCAAGCGGGTGCTGGAACAGAGGAGACTGGAGCAGCAGAGAGAGAGAGAACAAGCCTCACAGTCGCCGTCTAACCTGGAGCAAGAGCTGCACAAGAGACGTCAGAAACGCCTGGCGGTACGTGTTTACGGGTACGCATGACCAGTGTTGTGCCCAATTTCGACCCCCTGCCAAATTATGCAGTCGTTACCTGATTGCCCAATCCTAACCCCTCCCCCACACCTACTCCTAAACCTACCAATACTAGGGGGGTAATAATCTGGCGGGGGGGTCAGAATTGGGCACAACACCAGCATGACATCAGTTGAACCAAAGGCATTTAGCACTTCTGTCAGTAAATCATGACGCGAGGACTACAACGACAACAATGGCACAATAAGAAATAAAGAAACATTTAAAAATCTTACCGACCATAAACATTTGAACAATAATGAACCACTGAAATAGGCTAAAAACCCGGTGAAAAACAATTCTGTATTATTAGTATTTAGGAGACTCTCTGGACCTGTGATTCTTTCCTTTACAGTATGAGCAGGAAGAGGACATACAGAACATGCCAGAGTTTGTTCGAGTGCGGGACAACCTGAGACACATCATCGTCATAGGCTTCTGAACCAACAGAAGAACAACAAATGCAACACCGATCCATTTTCTCAAAGGACTGCTTTTTGTTGCGTCAGAGGGAATCATTATTATCGATATGATTCAGTCATTTTGTGTTGTGCTCTCTCACCGATGAAATATGAAATCTGAAATCCTTGTGTGCAAATGACTTTTTGTATCAGCATCCAGGGTCCAAAATCTTTTAGAGGCGTTTTGCTAGAATATCCTTAAGCACTCACTCCAACCGTCAGGCTGCTGCGAGTAAGAGATGCTGAGGAAATGCACTAAAAATCAAGCCTCGTCTTCTTTTCAATATTCTGTTTCACTCTGAAATAAGTCAAAATACTGAAGTCAGTCGCAACTTCCGGTTCACGGGAGTTCTTTTCAGTAATTTCATGTCGAGATGTGGTCACATTATGCCGAGTTCACACTGCACGATATTAGCCCGATTTTTCACTCGCGACAAATGCCCGACATCGGAGGCAAATCGGTGCTCGTTCACGCGAGTGACAATCACCCAGTGTGAATTATCAAAGACGCGATCTGAGAGACGCCCGCAAAATATTTGCCATGCTAAATATCTGGAGCTGTCGGCGATTCTTCCTATTGTGAAGTCATGCAGTGTGAAACCTTCTGTCGCTGATCCATCGTGCAATGTGAACACAGCAGCAACTGAATGCTACCTCAGATAGTCGTGCAGTGTGAAAACAACGGCGATCGATGAGTTTGAAAATCGTGCGGTGTGAACTCGGCATTAGCGAAACTTAGGTGAAAACATTTCAGACAAATAAGGTCAACTGTCCATTTATCAATAGTGTAGTGATGCAGGAAGCAGCACTTAAGTCACTTTCAAACTAAGTAGCTTTATATTGCTCAACACGGCGAATTTGGATGCTCAACGTTTAACAAACATGAATCCAATGTCAAATCCGAATGGAAAAATGTTTTTCCTCACACAGAATTACACATTGCGCCAATTCTGATTGAGATGGATGCATTTTTCTCACAGAATTTCACTGTACAAAGGGTAAATATGATCACATCCTAAGACATGGCTTTAATAAAAACGATTATTCTTTTTTTTTTTAAATCATACAAGGGGACTGATGTGGTGTAAAACAGAACAAAAAACGTTTAATAAAATCTGAGGTACAATTTTACAACTCCGTCACAACACATAAAATACTAGAAATACTGCCAAACTTGGCGGTCAAGTTCTCTAATCTTCAATACAGCTTTATCATTATATGGCAAATTTGTGAGCAAAACTCAAAGAAAACCATCTCAGGTTCTCCATCACAATGAAAAACATCTGTTTTGTTAAAATACATGTATATGAACATTTATCTTTCTCATTAATAAACTGCTAGCCTGGCCCCACCTTTTCTTATCAATGTAGATTTATTACAACAGATGCACTCCAAACATCTCACGATTATAAATGAACGATAAGATGGAGAATTCTATCGGTGGACATCAAGTACAGAAGGTGAATGCAGAGAATACAGCAGAAATATTTGATATCAAAGTTCCCGTTACCCAGAATCCCCCAGGCTCTCCGTACAAGCTGACTCTATGTTGAATCAGCCTAATAAGGGAAGAACATCTCGATCTCAAAAAGAGCAGCTTTTGAGTAACACCATCTCCCGTATTTCTAATTTAAAATGCCTTTTCAAAAGGTTAAGAAATGCTGTTTCGGCTCAACACACAACATTGATAATAAATTAATAAATAGCAAGTGAAAAAAAATGCATAAGATCACAGATGTCAGGGGATGCCATCCTTCCGTTGGCAACACTGGGAAGGCGGGACGCTCCAGTCGTAAATGTAGGACAGCCTCAGTTTGACTTCCTCTTTGCACAGCCGCCCATCGCGCTGTAGTGTCTGATGCTTCTCCAACATGTCCTCTAAACTCTGCTTGTGAGTGACCAGGTACTTATTGCTGCAGCCACGCGACTTGTACTCCGTGTCGAAGCGCGGATCGTGAACCCGCTTCACGTCCACAGGGGCCAACCAGGCACCCAAGGACACGTCCTCACTCTGCCAGGTCTTTAGAAACCCCACGTTGAGACGTACGTAGTGCACGAGGTCAGCGGACAGCACGTAGCCTCCACCCAGAGCATAAGGTAAGTAGTAGTCGCACAGTTCCCAGGCACTTTCTTTCCATTTCCCGGCCGTTTTCACTCTCCCGCGGCCGGAGAAGAAGCCCCAGTAGAGTCGGCTGGGCTCCTTAGTCTTCAGCTCCTCTTTGAGGACTTCCAAGCGGGTGAAGGTGTCGTCGTCGGCCTTCAGAACGAATTTGAAGTCCACGTTTTGGTCCAACCAGGAGTACATGTGAAGCAGTTTCTGCGTGAGGTTCTCGTACGAATCCCGGAGGTCAGGGAGCAGGAGGAGGTCATGGTGACGGATCTGCTCGGTTCCGAGGTTCTGGAGGTCTTCGGCGGGTAAACCCTCTGTGCCGACGACAAACCAGTAGAGCACTTCGGGATCCTGCTTGGTCAGCCAGGTGCTCCGGATGATACTGCGACGCTCCGTGTACTTCGGCCCCGTGGTGATGAGAACGACCAGGAATGTAGAGAGCTCTTTGGCGTGAGGAGGCCCTGCCGGCTGCTTCTGTTGTGACTCGGCCCGCGGGGCCGCCCCTGGGGACTCAGCCGGCTTCAGTGTCTCAGACGTACATTTGGCGAGGAACAAAAGGACGATGGCGAATAGGAAGAAGACACCGAGTGCCAGGGCTGTCTTGTGACGACACACAAGACGGACCAAATTCATGATGTCACTGAAGGACAGAAGGAAATCACACAAGCCTTAACTAAATGTGTGCAACCTTACAGCCTGTTCACACCAAAACTAACATTTGGTGCAAGAAACACATTTTCATGCAACAGATTTTTTTACAGAGAGGTGCACTGATCTCTTTTCCATCGCGCTGAAAAGAAAACAGGTCAACCATACGATTCACGCTTTTTGTCGTGTGCTGTTTGATTTACCTACTTCTCCGCAACATGGGTCACGTTAGCGAAATCTTGAGGGCAAAACGGGACATGGTCCATTCTCAATAGTGTAGCAATGTATGAAGCACAACTCTTCAAGTCACTTTCAACTCAAGCAGCTCTCTGTTGGTCAGCGCAGCAAATTTGCACGACTAATTTGAAGAGGAGCGAAATCTGCACAGGGAACTTTTTCGCCCTCATGCATTAAGGGCTGGTCACACTACACTTTCCGTACCATTGACTTCCATTCATACACATACGAATGCAGGAAACAGGAAGCACAAGCGCTTGCGTAATTCGCTTCATTTCAAAGTTCAAGTTCGGTGAACTCTGCCGTGGCCTCTTGAATTAAAAGAAAGCATACTTTAAAATACATTTTTAAAGGGGTCAAAAGATGCGATTTCAAGTTTTCCTTTGTCTCTTTGGAGGTAACGAGCTGATTGTGCATAAATAATATCTGTAAAGTTTCAAAGACTAAAGTCTCTAATCCAAAGAGGTATTCTTTATAAAATTTAAGACTCTGCCACGCCTACCTAAAACGGCTCGTTCTAACACGCCCCCACATATCTACCTCACTATGTGGAAATATTAGCATAATGCCGCCCGAATGTGCAGCAAAGAAAGAAGGCGTGGTTTTCAGTAACCGCAGTTAGTGTTGAAGCAGCATGTCAGGGAGACGCTGTGTGTTCTAGGTGAAAGCAAAAGCACTTTAAATGGCCTTCTGAAAGTAGATGCATTTAAGAATCTTTAAGATCACTTACAACAGAAAAGCAATGCATTTTATGGACGACCGTTTCGTGAACCTAGGAGAGGAGGTCATTCTGACTTTGCTATGACAATCTGGCGCTTCTGAATCAGCTACTGTTTTGTTACTAGTTTAAGTATTTGCTATTGACTGTTCAAATGCGGAGTTTTGAGCATCATGTGTGTGTGCTTGCGGGTTTCGGACAATCACAGTGCACTGGGTCAGCTTGGCCAATCAGAGCAGACTGCGCTTGTCGGATGAGGGACTTTGTAGAAAACGAAGCGTGTGAGAGAGGCGGGGCATATAGGACCTACAATAAATGTACAGTATTTGAAAAAATATGTGTTTTTTGAACATTAAAGCATGTCAACATATGTTACACCAAATACACAAAATAATGATCTTTAAAAAAGCATCATATGACCCCTTTAAAAGACTTTTTTACCATTTGGAGTTATTAATCGTAAAACTAATGTTAAAAATGTTTCGGACCTGTGCTTTACTTCGACTGTAGGAATACCTATTGAAATGAGCGGGATTTGGCCCCAAGAGATTTCGCTGTAAATTGAGACCTGCATTAATTAAGAGACACAGAAGTGAGCAATAGGCTTTGTAAACTGGGTCAACCCTGTTAAAGCTGTATTTATGCTTTTCTATAAGTGCCACCTACTGTAAGAGAATGAATCTGCACTTTCATTCAGCCTGTCTGCCGTTTTTTTGCGAAAATCAGACCGAATTTTCATGTTGTGAACAGGCCTTTAGGGTAGATGACACAGAACAGGGGTGCGTTTCCCAAAAGCAACTATGGTTGCAAGTCAATGAAATTACCGGAAAGTTAAGCTAATGATGTTTTGGAAATGCACCCCTGATCAATAAAAAATCACAATCTTAGTATTTTATTTATATATAGGTTTATATACATTTATGACTTTAATTCACTAGTTATTTTTAAATGCCTTTTTTTAAATAACTAGTGATTTTTAAATGTAGTCACGGTAAAATATTTTCTAGTAAGGCAATAAAAACGGCATGGATAATAGTTATAAAAATAATTCAGTTGTTTTACACCATTTTAGACAAAGTATAGCATGTCAACTACATAGACAATAATAATATAAAGAAACCAGTAAATAATAAAATTGTATTATTTTGTGGAACCAGCTTAGAAAACCACATTGAGACCACTAAAGATTCATCACGCAGCGTGCACATTAACTCACCTGCTAGATTCCCTGCAAAGCGATCATTCACTGCGCTTCTGGCTCATCATGAGCTGCTTTATTATTAGAGGCGGTTTGGTTTTGCAGTAGCAGCTGATGTGCTGGAGGTGAACCACAACTCTGTCTTCTGCCTCTCCAGACAAAACCTACAATATTTACACACAGCAGACGCACACACCTCCCGCGACGACTGAAAACCTCAGACTAAAACATAAAGCATTTTGAACGCTTCATTATTATTATTATTTTCCAGCTCAAATGCTCGCACACACCCCGCACTTCCCGTTCACAACCACAGACTGAAGTCGCGCTGCTCTGACAGCTTCGTCGACGACCTGCGCCACCTACCGGTCTGGATGATTACATGCTCATTTCAGATAGTTGCCACTATGCAGGAAGTCTGGCTTAACTTCCACAGTACGATGTAAACCGTAGTAATATTGTCGTATATCTCTGTCGTTTGAACCGCATTTGTCAAATCATATAGGACTGTTGTTAACCACGTCGTGTGGTGGAGTAGTAATAACTTGCTAGCTGATTCAAGATTGCAATGAAGTCAGATTAATCTAGTTAACTTACACAAAACACCAGAAAGCCTTTATATTTCTCTCTCTCTTTAATAACGTTAACATGCATGTATGTCACTTTACTCCCGTAGGATGTGCAGTTCCCAGATAGCACACGTACGTCTGTTAAAGGTCGCTTCATCTGGAAAGCATCTGCTTTGTACAAACATGATCTGATCTTTTATATACATTCTGACATCTGATAGGAAACGTCCTATAGAGGTATTGCAGATGAGCAAACACTAAAAAACACTACTTGCAGATGTCAAATAGACGTCTCGGTGATGTACTTGTGCTATCAGGGTTCATTGTCAATAAGTTCTCTGAAATGCTGCTGTAACACATGGCAATCAGACTATTTCTTTTCTCCCGCGAGGGAATGTGGTTTGGTTTCATCTTGGTGTTCGTATTATCATGTCCGTACTCAGACTAAAGTCTCAAAACCAAAGAGATATTCTTTATCAAAGTTAAGACTATGCCACGCCCCCCTAAAACGCCTCGTTTTAACACGCCCCCACATATCTACCTCACTGTGTGGAAATATTAGCATAATGCGGCCCAAATGTGTGGTTTCAGTAACTGCAGTTAGTGTTGAAGCAGTCATGTCAGTGAGACGCTGTGTGTGTGTGTGCGCGCGAGAGAGCCAGAGATAGAGAGCGAGAGAGAAAGCGAGACACATCACAGTGGAGTCAGCTGTCTTAACCGTGGCTTGTGTACTGCAAACACATACCAGCTTCATCACTTTGTCTGTCACACGACTCTGTTCCCATTTCTGGTTCTGTCTTTACATTTATTTGAAAGATGAAGCTCGCGATTTTGTTAAGGGGCGGGTACATTTCCGCGAGTGCTTGCGGTGTTCGGGCCAATCACAATGCACTGGGTAGCTGGGCCAATCAGAGCAGACTGCACTGTCGGAAGGAGGGGCTTTGTAGAAAAAAAAGCGTTTGAGAGAGGCGGGGCATAAAGGAACTACAATAATGTACACTATTTGAAAAATAATCTGTTTTTTGAACATTAAAGCATGTCAACATATTCTGTTAACACCAAATACACAAAATAATGATCTTTAAAATAGCATCATATGACCCCTTTAAGCTGAAGCTGTTCCCTTGGATGTTTCAATTCAGGATCATCCTAAACCAACTGGACTGTCTGGAAATGGGACAAATGGGCAAGCAAAAAGAATGTGATGTCTAGACAACCAGGGTAGAGAAGAAAAGCTAAAAAACAGCAAGATACAAAAACTGAATTGATGTTCGTTTATTTGATGGCATTACAATAGAGGTGTTTTTTTTCCATTGTGGCTTGACATTACAAAATGTGTACAGTACTTTCTTGGTTGATGCTAAATGTTCTCTGAACTCAAAAACACTGCCAAACATGTTGGAGAGAATGTCAAGGCACGTCATGTTATTGAGAACAAGAAGGACCGTAGAGGTCAGTCACAGTGTCATTTTGAGCAATTTCAAAGATCACGTTAACGGGGTCACAGAGACCGCACGCAGCGGTCAAGGGTCAGACATATTTGGTGTTCTCTAGTTTAAAAAGCAGACTACTCAGAAATGCTGCAAATAAAGCACACTTAATGTCAAAAAACCAATCATCGGTGTGTAATTATGGTTTCCGAAGTAGCATCACATTTTCATTGGCTTTGACATCCCAGCTCTTCTGTTAAATATCTTCCCCCCCCCCTGTTCTCCAAGGAGAGTATTGACATCATTAAACAATTTTAGCTAAAAAATAAATACAATAAAATAAAAACTTGATGGGAAGTTGATGTTACTCCTTTATATCCACTGATATTCCTCACAACATACACTCTACGATTCTACCAGGACTTTGATTTGACTAACATATAGCTCTAACTTAAATACCAATACGACCAGGGCACATAACATTTTTTTTTCCTTTCCACATCTTGACCTTCCAGTAAAGTGGTTGAGAACCAGTCAGCTTCACAATCAAACATAACTTAAAAACAAGAGATCCTACGACAACAAAAACACGACATTGAATCTAAAAACAAAATGGAGTATAAACGAGTCAAGGATTAGTGTAAGGATTTTAGTCGAACAGACGAATCTACGGCGTTACGATCCCTGTTCCTTTATGTCAGCATTATTCCGCTATTGCTTACAGATTAAAAACACGTCAGCGTTCCTTGAGCTAAGAAAATAAACTTACCTAACCGGACACTGGATTTCTCAGTAAACGGATGCAAAACGACATAATAGATTTCTAAATATTAACATTCTAAAACATAAATAGGACAGATCAAACCAGTTGCAGCAGTTGACGGCAGGTCTGTCGGTCGTAAAATCTGAAGACGTGGCCCTACGTGACATCAGTCCGTGTGTGTCATATGTAGGGGTACTGAGGGACCCTCCGCGGGCTGAGCTGATAGCCGCTGTACGCCCCGCTTCCTCTAGTGCTGGTGCTGATGTAAGGATGGGCGGGGTAATGTTGCTGGTAGTGGGCGGAGAGTCCGTGGACCACGCTTCCAATGGAGTCCTTTGGGATAAGACTGGCTGCATAGTGACTAGTGGGCGGGGCGTGCATGGAGGGGGAGGAGCCTTGTACGAGCAGGCGCTCCATGTGGGACACGGGGGTGGGGTAGGTGTAGAGGCTGGGGGTGCTGGTGAACGACGGGGTCTTCTGGAGACAGTAACGAGAGGAGGCAGGCGGGTATGTGTGCTGTCGGCGCAGGGAGGATGAGCCACCGGATGGTTCTTGGGACGAGGAGACAGTGGTCTGGAAAAAGGAAAACAGAAACTGAACCACACGTTCTTCACGATACACTGCGGTGCGGAGCATCGACAGAAGCGGTCACCTGACTGAGGTTGAGTGGTTGAGATCTGCTGGGCTCCTGCTGGTGGTCAGTGACGCTCTCTCCTGAGCTGCTCGGCTGCCTTGTGGCGGCGGCTCTCTTAGGCTTCATATAGTAATGCTGTGCAAGACCTAAAACAAACGTGATGAATGCTTTTATAAAAGAACTGTTGACCAAGCTACAGCGAATACAAATGGGACCACAGCTAATACTCGCCTATAGCCGATGGGATTTTGGCTGATATCGGGTTTTCCACAGGCTGTGCTTTCACAGATGGAGCCACCACTGCCAGGGATTTGGACAGTCGTGAGGACTGGACCCCCGCGTGACTGTTCTGGGGTTTGGGAGTCAGAGGACTGGCGGTGGAGGAGTCTGAATCGTGAACGGTCAGACAGCTGATCACATTAGTCCTGTTGCAAAAAAAAAAAGTAGATTTTTAGGGAACATTTGTGGAATTTCACATGGATGAAATGACTTAAATATGGAAAAATTATATATATGTTTTATAATTAACACTTCATAAAGTTGAATGAACAGCATACATATGAAATATACATTTTTGTAACATTATAAAATGTCTAGGCAGTCACTTTTGATCAATTTATGGCATCCTTGTGGAATAAAAGTATTATTTATGGAAATCTTACTGACCTCAAACTTTTTGTTGCGTATGTGAAAACATGGCGATCATACCAGGTAGTAAGCTCACTCACCTAGCAGGGTGGAACTTCCTCTCGTCCTCATCTTCAGAGTCACTGTGTATGGTGATGACACTGACAGCAGGACTCGGGGTGTCAGAGATAATGATGGGCTGAGTGAGAATAGCACTGAATGCCTGAGAGCCCACCAGAGCACTGCTGTGAATACAGAAATAGACAGACAGTAAATTTAAAGTTTTTACACCCTTAAAAATCATCTGGACACCTAATGCATGTCCTCGCATTAGTGTATCAAATCATGTTATTTTATTATTTTTTTTAAATAGTTCAAGCACACAAAGCAAAAAAAACTGTTCGGAATAATAAAACTAAATTAACATACCATTGAAATATTTGAGCGTCAAAAGTAAATGGCCCAATACCTGCTGCCAGTGTCACAACAGACCCTGCTCCTCTTGTTCTGAGACCGTGTGACTGTGGACGTTCCTCGACTGAGAGACTGAGTAAGATTGAGGCTGCCGAGGATGTGAGGGTTCTGCTGGACGACGCCATTGTGCTGACCGCTCTGAGAAGCCCTGCAGGAAACAACCATCCAATCAGTATTGAGCACATCTACCATCTACCATCTACCATACTATAATGAAAGTTTACGGTTCTTCCTAAACATTCACCTCCAGCTTGAAGTTTGCTGTGTAGAGTTCTCGGAGAGTAGGGTCTCCAGAGGCGGGTCGGTCACTACGGGCTGGTGGCTGGAGTTGTGGATGGTCATGCCAGGCACCTGCTGCCACGTGGAGGGTATGAGGATCTGCTGGGTTCCCGCTGGCCAGGCCTGCTGGAGGACGACAAAATATTTGCCTTAGTTACACTGGCACTTGGAAAAACGCTTAAACAAGTCATAGTGTACAACTGACTGTCAATCAAATTTGAAATAAGTTTCACTGGCAAATGAATCGTAGGTAAAAACAGCTATGACCAAACCTGCACCACACAATGAGTGACAATGATGCATATATGGCCATTTAATTCTGAATTAAACATTTGTGCCATGCCAGAATGATCAAGAACTTCAACTAACATGCTGATGTGACATCACTGCACTGCAGAAAATACTACTAAATGAATAAAATAATCCATCAATGCACAAAAAAAAAAAAAAATGCAATTCTCTCCCGGAGCATTAGACGGCTTTAGATGCAGCGCAGCCATTTCGTATGATTTTAAAAGCCAAGACAAGCACAGCATGCATAAATCAAACACAAGCATTACAAATTAAAGATGGGGGCAGGAAAGAGTAGTCCGGCAACCTGTTGGGAAAAATCATGGCTGTTAAATAGTCAGAAAACAATGAGCGTTTCCACAGAGCAAACCTGTCCAAAAGACCTGCCATGCCAGTATGGGCAGCACTAGAGTACCTGCGGACAGACATGGCTATGAGAGGGAGAGGAACATGGCTGCGAGTGTTTTTGAGCTGTAGACAAGGTCAGTCTCCTCCCCTGAGAGAATAAGGAGGGCCAAACAGATGGTGGGGCTGGGGAGGGAGGAGTTCAAAGGAAGGGTAGAAAAAAAAAAAAAAAAAAATATATATATATATCGCACTATAAATATATACAAACACACACACACACACACATACACATACACAACAAGAAGCTGCAAGCAAAGCATAGAAGAGTCAGCACATGCCTCCCATGCCTGTAGCAGACCTGCACTGAGAAAGAATGATGAGGGAGGGACTGAGAAGGAAAAGAAAGGGAGAACGAGCAGAAAAAGACTAGAAATAAATAAATAGAGAGGCAGGGGGAGAGGGGGAGGGAGAGGCAGAGAGGAATAGACTAGAAATACAGAAGGGATTATTAAAAAAAAAAAGGAAGAGCTGAAAAAAGAAAGAGGAAAAACTCAGAAAGAAAAAATATAGGGGTCAGAAATAAAAACAGAGATCGGGAAAATAAATAAAAATGTAATTGAAAGAAACAAAAATGCCAAAAAGGTCAGTAAAGCTCAAAGAGGATCCAGAATGATCAAAGTGAGATCAGAAAAAAAGATGGGTGATTGGACAAAAGATCAAAGTGTCACTGAAAAAAAACAAACAACAGAAGACAACAACAAAAGATCAGTAACGATCAACTAGAGATTAAAGAGGATCCCGAATGATCAAAGAGCGGTCGAAAAAAGATAAGAGTCTGGAAAAAAAAAACAAAGATCAAAAAGAGATCATAGAGGATCCAGAATTATCAAAGAGAGATCCGAAAGAAATAAAAGATATGGTCTATAACATAAGAGAGACCAGAATGAGAGTAGGATTAGAAAGAAAGATGCATTTAAGCAAGATTTTGGAAAGAGCCCAAGAGAGGGAGAGGGGTCAATGAGAAATGATGATGTTAGTGGTAGAGCGCTGGGTGGGTCTCTCTTTACCAGCACTGTGGCTGTCTGCTCCAGTAGGGCAGGCCTTCCTGCCCCACAGCCCAGTGCCAGGGGCAGCGGGTACTGGGATGCCACTCCCGCTGTGTGGGGGTGCAGCGTGGCCACCATCAGAGGCGTACAGGAGCCCTATGGAGGAGGGGCACCATGGAGGGAAAGGGGCAAAAAGCACGGAAAGATTAGACAAAAGGTCAGACTCAGGTCAGGGGTACAAGGCTGTGATCTCACATGCCAGTAGCCGAACAGGTGTCCATGCAGACTTTAAGGACTGACATTTCCTCTCCAACTCAACTGGATTAATTAGCAGTTCATCAGATTGCAATGATGGAACGTCAGTGTTAGATATTATGCCACCGTTTCACAAACAATGTGCTGAATGTCTTACCTGTGTCAGCATGCTGGGTTGAATCTGAAGGGGTTGCGTGTTCTGGTTCTGCTGGACAACAGGAACACCGTTCTCCATCCTGACAGGATAGCTAGAGGATTTACTAGAAGACGGAAGCCCTTCAAGAAAAAAAACAAAAGACAGTGTCTGTACAAATTTTTCAGAGGGTTTTTCAAGGATGGGGAAGCCTTGCCTTATTGTATCAAATGAATAATTATTTGTAAAACATCTTTCTGAAATTCTGAATGACTGAATGACCAATTCAAGGCTGAAGAGTAGAGGGCGCAACATGAACGCAAGAACAGAACACAGGAAAAGAAACTTGGCAAATAAAAATGAAATAGACGTGATGCTTAACTTAAGTCATTTGTGGTTAAATTATCGAAGGTCAGCAGCAAAAACCTTGGTAGATTAAGTGACAATTAAATCCATAAATCATTTTTGCGACTGTTGAAGACAGGATGTGCAAATGCAATTTTTGGGTGTCAATTATCACTTCTATGTGCTTGCGCAATATCAAAATGAGTCTTAAAATGTTACACAAATGAGATGACTCGATCTATAATAAGGGATATTTTTCATTAACGTGTTTTCTTTTCTTTTTTTCCTTTTTTTAATTACACTGGATAAGAAAGAATAAAGCCTTTTCAAGGCCAATATCAAAATTCTAGCAAAAGTCCTAACCTTAAAAGACGGGTTAAAAGTCAAGCACTTTCAAAACTCTGTATGTAGCCTGAAATGAGCATCTTAATATTTAGGACCATTTAACCAAATAAAATACCAAATAAGTCCAAAATTAACTGCTTGCATCCCAGTTTAATTCCACCATGTGACGTCTAGAACAGCATATCCATCAAGAAAATAGTTAACCAATGTTTTAACTACAACTGGATGGAGTCTGGCTTATCGAAGGGACATAAATCACCCACAATGCACCCTGCTCCAGCTCACCTTGGATAGTGGTGGGGGGGCAGACGATGAGGGTTTGCTGGAAAGGTTCGGTCTGAGCACACAGCTGAGTGGGGCGGGTCTGCAAGGGGATGCTGGGTTGGGCCAGGCCTGGGATGTTTATGGTCGCCTGCTGGTAAAGTGCCGGTTGGTAGTTAAGAAGAGGAACAGCTCCACCAGCGGATGGAACCTGAGAACATTTCCAACAACGTTAAAGACTGATGGAAATCCTTATTGCATGTGTATTTTTAACCAGGTGGGTTTCCCCTCACCTGGCTGTGCTGGTTCAGCTGGCTGCTGAAGGTCACAGTCAGGTTTCCTGCAGTTCCAGGAACAGCGTTAGCAGCAAACAGGGCTTTCCCACTGTCAAAGCTACTGTTCCTTCTCTTGCAGATATCCATGTTCTGGAAACACGACTTCACACTACAAAAATATAGGATATGAGAACAAATTTAAAACACATTTCTTCAAATTAACCAGTGCTAGAAGTCCATGTCTTCGAAAGGACGTACTGTGAGCTGTGTGGGAAGTTCAGCAGGTGGCTCATGGTCACAAACGGATGTGCCAGGGTCTTTGTGGGCATAATTCTTTTATCAGCGTCCAGTCTCAGCATCCTCTTCAGCAGGTCAATCAACTCCCGACGGTCCGCCTTCTCCGCCAACATGTCCGTCCCTTCTAAATGAGTAGGCAGATTGACCTGGAAACCAAACAATGCAATCAGAAAAAGTTAGACTGGTCTATTAAACTAATGACACATTCCATCCAATGCATGTATTTCTAATTACCTGCATCATGTCATCTAAACAATTGAAGATGTATTTTCTCGCTTCTTTTGACTTGATGCCCATTTCGGCCTCATGCTCAGATGGGGTCTAGAAAAATACCCAAGTCTTAGTCTAGTTCAATATTAACCAGCCTTGTTTGAATAAGAAACTATTCAGTCATTCAGCAAACAGTTGCTTATGTTTTTAACTCCCTAAAAAACATACAAGTATGAGTACTGACTTTTAATCTCCACAGTGGGTAGCTGGAGTCTGGTCCTCTGTTGAAGAAGCGGCTTGTCTTTGTGCCAGCACTCAAGAGATACTCAGGAGGCAATCCCTGTGTTTGAGAAATGTACCGAATCTGGAGGGAGCAATCGGGAATTGTCAAGGTTAGTACAAAGACTAGGAGGATTTTGGGTAAATTTCTGGGACCATAAATGATTTCTGCTGTCGTAGGGTAAAATCATTCAGTCTTTGATTGCCTATTGTGACATGTTCACAGATGGCCAATTAATGGTCTTGGCGATGATTAGATGCTCTCTTTTGGACTACAGCCTTAAACTTGAGAACGCGAGTGCAGAATGACGCATCCGATGTGCAACCGGCTGTCAATGCTGAATCATGGCTAGATGTCATGGCTACAAATTATCTTCCAGTCTGGCATGAAAGACTGTACATGTCACACAATCTGCCTTGTCTAAAAAAAATTTCACAAATGCTAATGTTGTCACGCTGGACTAAAGCCTCCTGAGTTTGCTCACACAGGATATAACAACTGCCTCAAAAAAGCATTGTACTTTTTTGGGATTTTTTGTGGTGTTCCTGGTCCAAAATGACTGGCCTACAAAAACTGTGAATACAATTGTTGTTAGACTTTGATTACCAAATATTGGATTCAATCTTGTTTTATTTCAATTAGCAAAGATGTTGGACTTCTTTTTGTAAATGACTGATCTCAGGCCTCACTGATCTGAACTTACGCACCTCAGTTTTTAACATGAGCCACAAATAATGCTTTATAATGCCCCTCTCAAACACGCAGGTGCATAAAGCGCAGATCAATAAAGCCTACAACCAATCAAAAGGACTGTACAATATTGCCACACTGCTGCGACTCAACAACATGAATACAGTGCATTTTACAATGAGCCTCATTTGCACAGAAAGGAGGCATCTTTATATATAAAAGAATTACTTGATCAGAACATATAGTGCTTGCATGAAGTGCCACAGACACAAACACTAAGGAAACAAGTATAGAAAATGCACAGTTGTAGATCTCCTTTAAATGACAATTGAGATAGAACTGAGAGGGTTGAGAGCTAATATTTTTTCTGATAATAACAATAAGATAACATGTGTGACCTGGTCATATTCTGAAGCTCCTGGATATAGCGGCCAGCCCAGAAAGAGCTCTGCAATCACACAGCCCAGTGACCACATGTCAATGGCTTCACAGAACGGCAGACCAAGGATGATCTCAGGGGCTCTGAGGATAGAAAGCAGAAGAAAACTACACTTCAATACCATAATCTATGCACGTAGGCTCCTTTATAAACGTGTTTAGGAGTCTATCGGGTGATTATTACAACATCAATCTCATAACTGTGGGATGTTATATCTACTGAAGGGATGTGTGATCAATAAACATGTACAATTACAGATAATCGCTCACCTGTAGTAGCGAGACTGGAGGTAAGTCGAGCAGACGGCTTTGGAGACGTGACTGGCTGACCCGAAGTCGATGACCTTTACTCTGTAGGGCTGCCGGATGGGGTCCACCAGCATGATGTTCTCAGGCTTCAGATCGGCGTGGATGAGACCCAGGCTCTTCAGCTTCATCAGGGCCGTGGCCACCTGCTGCAGGATGGGGCGGATGTGCCTCAGGGGCAGTGGGCTGAACTTACTGTGCTTCAGGAAGTCGTAAAGGTTCTGCTCGAGCATTTCAAACACCAAGCACGTGTGGCCCTTTTGCTGGAAACACTCGTAGGAGCGGACGAAGTTGAACTCGTCAGCATTCTCCGCGCTGAGCCGGTTCAATATGCTCACCTAGAAGAGATATTAAGGGTCAATTACAAATAAGAGCGTCCACAATAAAGAAAATGGGAAAAAATCTCTTCATTTAGTTGTGCCAGGTTTATAGAAAGTAATCTTTGTATTCACGTTGGCTTCATATGAATTTGAATAATCTGTTGATCACATGATTCAACACAATTTTACAACCTCAATTAACTTTTCTTTGTCTGATATATCATATCTGTCCTTGACAATTGTGTGGTCACATTTCCAATTGGCCTGTGAATTTTTGCCGGTGAAATCCAGTCATTTTAAAAGGGAATTTTGCATGAGGGCAAAACAATTCCCTATGCAAATTTCACAATGGTTCAATTGGTTGCATTCATTTGTTGCACTGACCAACAGAAGCTGCTTGGTTTGAAAGAGAGCTGTGTTTCATGCATCTACACTACTGACAATAGACCGCTGACCTTTTATTTTTGCATGCAAAATTTCCCCTTTGTGACCACACCTTTAGTCAAAAGCGCCTGCAGAGGCCCCCTCTATCATATGTCCTATTTTGGGGGGTTTTCTGCATGTTGGTTACACAATACGCCATTAATTTAGTGGATGGATGTTTTTCAAATGCGGTAAACAGTTTAATAGTTTTAATAGTAATACATTTTGCCAAACTAATTATAGGGTTAGTTCGCCCCAAAATGAAAACTGTCATCATTCACTCACCCTCATGTCGTTCTAAACCCATAAAAAATTCATTCATCTTTGGAACACAAATGAAGATATTTTTAATAAAATCTGAGAGATATCGGTCCCTCCACTGAAAGTCTGTTCACCCAAAATGTTCATAAAACAAACCCATATGAACTGAGTGGTTTAATCCAAGTCTTCTGAAGAGACACAATCACTTATATATATGATAAACAGATTTAATTTAGGCTTTTATTCACATCTAAACATTGGTCTTTGAGATTAACGAGTTTACAGCATTCAAATTTGGTCACAGAAGCTCAAACATGTTTGCTTGACCCTTGACTACCAATGAGGTTCATTCTCGTGCGTCACGCAAAGTACGGCTGATATCAGTTCACGTTCGCTGATCAATGTTTATGTGAATAAAAGCCTAAATTAAATATTGTATTAAAGGTACAATATGTACGTTTTCAACGCTAGAGGGCACGCATTCAAAACAAACAAAGGCGTAGTTTGATGACGCCGTGACTGAGTGTGGAATCATGGGAGTTGTCGTCTTCATCCCCACAGACGAAGCAATCCGACGAGACTCGGGCAGAAATCATGTTCATGGACGAGCTAATGTATTCAAGATTTATTAACATCGTAGTATGAAGCAAAGTGAGGCGGAAAGCCGTCGAAGCGAAACGAGGTAGCAGAAGCAATTGCTAATGAGAGCCGAGCGCGACACACGGCCCGAAAGCAGCGGAGCTTTTATTATGCCACACTTTAGCGCTTCCGTGCTTTCCGGTCGGTGCAGTGGGGTTTAACGCAGCGCTGAGCTTAATCATATAAAACGTTGAAAGTTCTGTTATAATGCTACTCTGTGCGGTCGTCACCGGTCTATTAAAACACAAAAACCTATTAAGCAGCTGTGGTGAGTTCCGTGTTTGCTACAAACCGGATCGAGGGCACGGGTGATGACGTCTGGCAGCGACACATGACACTATAGACACGCTCCGTGTCACTAGTTAAAATTGCTTATTTCTCTGGATTTAAACATTCTTGGAAACATTTGGGATAATGCAAGCACACAAGTCAGCAAAATATATAACACCGTTCTAGTGGTTTTTGGATATTTTAATAAAAAAATCTTTAAACCTCTCAGTTCATATGGATTAATTTTGTGGATCTCTTTATGAAAATTTTGAAGCGTTAGAGTTTTGGGTGAACAGGCCTTCAGTGGAGGGACAGAAATCTCTCAGATTTGATTAAAAATATTGTCATTTGTGTTCCAAAGATGAGCAAATTTCTTCTGGGTTTGGAACAACATGAGGGTGGGTGAATGGTGAATTTTTTGATTTAGGGATGAACTAACCCTTTAAGGACATCTTTTAAGAGTTTTTTCCCTTTATGCCCCTTCCAAATAAATAAATAAAATCTCAAAGTGAATTTAATTCAGAAATTAAAACAGGCTCATTATAGAATAACTATTCAAGTCACTGCACGTAATTAAAATTTGTATATCCCTGAATATATTAACCGACAGATAGGACAAAATGAGCATAATGTAATTTACTTATTAACCCTATTAGCTTGAGGGGGAACACAGGCAAAGTCATATTTAGTTTCATCATGGAGTAAGAAGAAGAAAAAAAAAAAAGAAAAAAAAAAAAAGGCACGCCAGTTGCAGTCGTGCCACAAGTTAAGCGGAAATGAAACCCCGTGAAATCTTGCTAAGGTTAACCCGAGATTGGAAAACAATAACCCAGAAACGTAGATACTATCATAACATACCTCGATCTGTCCCTGACGTGCATATGACGGATGGTTCTTCAGGATCTTGATGGCCACAATCTCATTAGTTCCTCTTTTCCAGCACTTGGCCACCTGCCCAAACGTGCCCCGACCGAGAAACTCAAGAACTTCGTAGCTGTTGGAGACGGAGCAGAGGATCTCGTGCTGGACCAGCTGGTAGTCCCCTTCCCCGTTGGAGCTGCTGCTTTTGGTGGTGGGGGCCGAGTGGGGGATGGACTGGGCGGTGGTCCCCGCTCCTCCCGTACGTGCGGAGAAAGCAGGAGCCGAGAGCTCCTCCAGAATCTGAACGCTGCCGCTTCCTCCGGAGCTCTCCACCACCTCATTCTTCCTCTTCACGCCGTACCTGTGCCCGCGGGAGGAGTGGGACTCCGTGTGGTGGGCCTTGTGGGATGTTCTGCGACTGGACCCCCGCGGGAGGCTCCCGGTGCTGTCTGCAGCACGGACCACCACCTGGCCCCGGGACGCTGGGGGGAAGACCAGGCCGGAGGAGCCGAAAGGGAGGACCGCAGCAGGGTTGAAGCTGTACTGGCCCACAGAACTGTACGCTTCATTGGAAGCATCCCAAGCACAGCTCTCCACTTTCATTTTTTTCACCCTGCAGAAGGCACTGGAAGACACAGACGGAGGGGAGAAAACCTGCAGCTGTGAAGCCATGCCTGCGAATATTGAATAAATACGTTCGGCATTGATGAATACAGAAAGAACACAAAAGATGGCAATACTGATATCTCAGCATGATTGAACGAACACAGTCAAGATAATGAAAAAAATAATGCGTCAAATAAGTATTATAAACACTGACAAATCTAGCGTTCAGTGAGAAAATCCTGCCGTGTTGATCAAACAACCAAATTTTAATATTAAATTAAATTCAGTAAGTTGTTTTTCTGGTGTTGACTGTTACTACAAGCACACTTAAAGTGAAGAAAAATATAGTTCTTCTTAAAACATGCAAACAATTTCATTATAATTTGTGACAGTGCAAACAAAACATGCACAAATGACTAATCTATCAAATAGAGCCAGTTATATTAATCTCATAGTTTTTATAAATATATGACAGAACTGGTGGGGACACAGACAGTTTTTTTTTTTATCCTTATGTCAGAATTCAAGATGTAATATTTGTTGTCTTTGTCAGGTTTAAAGTATATTTTAATCTATATTAAGTATTGAGGTATAGTCTCAGCACAAGCAGTTCTTGGAGGGGGAAAAACAGAAAAATCTGTGATGATATCGGAATAGCTATATTTACATTATAAAATTATCTACCTGTAAATTATCTGTAATCTCTTTAAATATAATATGAATAATTTTAGAGTGGAAATACTGCTAAAGGCAGGTCAAATTGTGAAATGTTTCGTCTCGTATCTGAATTATCCATGCATTACATGCACACAGGGTCAGATCACACAGATAAAATAAAAACATTTATTATTATTATTATTATTTGTAAAACTGCTGGTCATACTAGCATCTGACTGGATTGAGGAAAATGCTGAAACCCCTGATTCACACGAGCACATTCAGAGAGACCGACTGGAAGCAGAACATCGAAGAGAAAGAAAAAAACACATCAAATCGTCAACACACAACCGAAATATTAAATATTACCAACGAGCTACACAGTTGCTGGTCGCAGTTTTAAAGCGAGATGTTTACACCCATCAAACGACTCCACCCTTTTCGAGAAAACTGCGCTAATGTCGCGAAGCAAAGAAAGGAAATACGAACTAAATGGGGAAACAACGCGATGATTTTTGCTTTCTATATGAGCATTAACTATATCGCAATCACTGAACGGAACGAGTCTCCGGTGTCCTCGAATCTGCAGACGTCGCGAGTGTGCTACATTGTATCGTCTGTCGGCTACTAGGCAACCAATCGTTAGAGAGCTAGTGTTACAATATAACGCGTCGAATATAATCAACTATTAAAAAATAAAAAGCATTGTAACTCAGAATAAAAGGAAAAATCAATGAGAAAATGAAACAAAACAACAACAAAAAAATCACCAGAGCTCAACAAAACTCCTTTACAAATAAATAAATCAATTCAAACGCACTGTATCTGTCTAACGTTACATTAGTTTAATTACACTTACGCGGATGTATGTATATGTATATATACATATACATAAAAATGGATGTTATGTATATTAATACATCGAGCGTGATGGTGTTGATCCTGGCGTCTGGGGCAGAGGAGAGCTTTAAATCCCTCAGATCTGGATTCTAGGCCTGCATTGTTACTGAGCAGCTCCGGCCCTGCAGTTAACTCGAAAATAAACAGCGACCGGTATAAAAATACAGCTCCATCAGTCGCTGTGCGGGGTGACCGGGCACGCTGCTCATAAAATCGTCGGTTTCTGTCCTTGTACTCAAAAAGCCCCGTTTAAAACCCAGGCAGAAAGCGGCTGTTGTGCTGCCCAGAACACCCAAAGCCTGAGTATCAGCTGCTTCTGTCAGGCTTCCTGTCCACAGGCTCAGGACTGCGCATGCGCAGATGCCGCTGGCTGCTCAACGTGCTTCCAGCTACTATTGGAAAGGCATAGTGACGCACACGGCCTCACTGTAATGGAAGATAGTAGACACCCTTGGCATTTTTTACAACGAATCACTAATCCAGTTATTTATTTGGATGTTCTTTAAACATGTTCATTTACATAATACCAATACGGAACTACTGATCTAAAAATACCTTACAAAACATCATTACCAGACATTATGTCTCTCTCTATATAAATATTACACACAATGCATGATGACATGAAAATGTACCTTCATATAACAGACTCTTGTCTGACTTTAGGCCAATGTGGTTTTACGGTGTTGACTTGTTTAGCCAACAGCTATGAGAAAAACAAGATATTTTAATTTAGAGGAAGTCATTTACAAGAGTTTAAACCATGTTTTTGAAGTCCACTTACATAACCAGTGCTATGAAAAAGAAAGAAAGAGAGATTTTTTGATTCAAGAAAGTATTTATAAATATATAAAACAGATGTGAATGTAATCATACAGTTAAACCCCTTACCAAAATTATTATCCAATTCTAAAAAAAAGAAAAAGTTATTTTATTATAAAAATCTTATATTCATCGACTAGTATAAATAATGAATCATTTTGCAATCACATACTTGACTGTAGGGCTTTACAAGGAATTTACAAGGAAACCAAAAAAAAACCTTTTCCGTTAAGCAAGTCATGAGTGTTGGGAAATGATTCTGAAAGCAGAAATTTGGCATGGCGTAACTTTTATGAAAGTGCAAAGACCTGAATTCAAAATAAACAGGATGAGAACGATCTGTGACACAGATAATGAGGGGCTAAACAGAAACCCTGTTGGCAGTTAAGTCTTCATTTTAACTGGTCTGGACCATCAATCAAGAACATAACAAAAGCTGCTTTTCTCCTCTGCCATGTCACAGAAGAGAAGACACCGGCCGTTTCATTTCAAAGTGCCTTTCACTCGAAGCGAACTTCAGAAAAGCACGTTTTAGCATAGCATTACCCCAAGGTTGTGTCATGTGTTTTAGTGTTCTGAACAGTTCACTTTGGTTAAAAGAAAGAGCTTTCAGGTCACTATAGTCAGTTCTCAGTCCTGGCCTATATGTAGCGCAAACTTGAATGTGTACACACACACTCTTAAAAATAAAGGTGCTTCACGATGCCATAGAAGAACCTTTTTGTCTAAATGGTTCCATAAAGAACCTTTAACATCTGAAGAACCTTTCTGTTTCACAAAAGTTTCTTTGTGGCGAAATAAGGTTCTTCAGGTTATAAAAAGATAAGAAAGAGATGGTTCTTTAAAGAACCTTTGACTGAATGGTTCTTTGTGGAACCAAAAATGGTTCTTTTATGGCATCACTGTAAAGAACCTTATGAAGCACCTTTATTTTTAAGAGTGCAGACAACCAAACCAGCTATAACACACACATTTTCAAGTGTTCCCCTCAGCTTTGGCTGGTGACATGCAGGGGGTCGTCGGGCCACATGACCGTTATGAGGAGGAACACCAAAGTCTTCATCTCTAGGCCTCAATTGGAAACACGCAAGGATGTTTGCCACATTGAGGTCTTTCTGAGTCCTTGCTTTCCAACCCCCATGATTTCCTGTAAAGGAGAAAAACATTAGTATGTATAACTAAATGAACACAAATTTTGTTTAAAGCTTCTCTGGGAGTCCGATTTACCTCCACAACCTCAGGAAAATGCTCACGGAAACTCTGTCCTTCAGGTTATTAGGCAGCTCTGCACAGACCGCGTTTTTTCTGACAAAATAAAACCATACAAAATAATAAAAGAATTGAATAGAGATTGGGACTAAACTGCAAAGTTTCACAGGGACTGGAAAGGTTTTGCAAAAGAGAAGAACGCATGTTTTTAAAGAAATCAAAGATATGGGGGGGGGAACGCAACATTATGAGGAAACGCAAAGTTTCACTTGGAACGGAAAGGTTTGCAACGAGAACGCAATGTTGTTTCTAAAGAAATCAAAGTTATCGGGGGAGGGGAAAGCACGCAACATTTTGTACGAGAAAAACGCAAAGTTCAACGGGGAACGGAAAGGTTTGGCAAGGGAGAACGCATGTTTTCTAAAAAATCAAAAGATTATCGGGGGGGGGGGGGGGGGGGGGGGGGGGGGGGGGGTGGGGGGGGAACGCAACATGTTTATGAGAAAACGCAAAGTTTCACAGGGGAACGGAAAGGTTTTGCAAGAGAACGCATGTTTTTCTAAAGAAATCAAAGATTATCCGGGGGGGGGAATGCAACATTTTTTATGAGAAAACGCAAAGTTTCACAGGGGAACGGAAAGGTTTTGCAAGAGAACGCATGTTTTTCTAAAGAAATCAAAGATTATCCGGGGGGGGGAATGCAACATTTTTTATGAGAAAACGCAAAGTTTCACGGGAACTGAAAGGTTTTGCAAGAGAACGCATGTTTTTCTAAAGAAATCAAAGATTATCGGGGGGAATGCAACATTTTTTATGAGAAAACGCAAAGTTTCACAGGGGAGCGGAAAGGTTTTGCAAGAGAATGCATGTTTTTCTAAAGAAATCAAAGATTATCCGGGGGGGGGAATGCAACATTTTTTATGAGAAAACGCAAAGTTTCACAGGGGAATGGAAAGGTTTTGCAAGAGAATGCATGTTTTTCTAAAGAAATCAAAGATTATCCGGGGGGGGGAATGCAACATTTTTTATGAGAAAACGCAAAGTTTCACAGCGGAACGGAAAGGTTTTGCAAGAGAACGCATGTTTTTCTAAAGAAATCAAAGATTATCCGGGGGGGGGAATGCAACATTTTTTATGAGAAAACGCAAAGTTTCACAGGGGAATGGAAAGGTTTTGCAAGAGAATGCATGTTTTTCTAAAGAAATCAAAGATTATCGGGGGGGGGACGCAACATTTTTTATGAGAAAACGCAAAGTTTCACGGGAACGGAAAGGTTTTGCAAGAGAACGCATGTTTTTCTAAAGAAATCAAAGATTATCGGGGATGAACACAACACATTTTTTTTACAAGACAATGCAAAGTTTCACAGGGGAACGGAAAGGTTTTGCAAGAGAATGCATGTTTTTCTAAAGAAATCAAAGATTATCGGGGGGGGGGAATGCAACATTTTTTATGAGAAAACGCAAAGTTTCACAGCGGAACGGAAAGGTTTTGCAAGAGAACGCATGTTTTTCTAAAGAAATCAAAGATTATCCGGGGGGGGGAATGCAACATTTTTTATGAGAAAACGCAAAGTTTCACAGCGGAACGGAAAGGTTTTGCAAGAGAACGCATGTTTTTCTAAAGAAATCAAAGTTTCTCGGGGGGAATGCAAAATTTTTTATGAGAAAACGCAAAGTTTCACAGGGGAACGGAAAGGTTTAGCAAGAGAACGCATGTTTTTCTAAAGAAATCAAAGATTATCGGGGATGAACACAACACATTTTTTATGAAAAAACGCAAAGTTTCACAGGGGAGCGGAAAGGTTTTGCAAGAGAACACACGTTTTTCTAAAGAAATCAAAGTTTCTTGGGGGGAACGCAACATTTTTTATGAGAAAACGCAAAGTTTCACAGGGGAAGGGAAAGGTTTTGCAAGAGAACGCATGTTTTTCTAAAGAAGACAAGTTTCTCAGGGAACGAGACATTTTTTATGAGAAAACAAGGTTTATTGGGGGAACCAAACATTTTTTTTTTTTACGAGAAAATTGAATAGTTTTGCAAGAGAACACCGAAGTTTCCTGGTTTGAACAGAATAGTTTTGCTAGAGAACAAACGCATATGTTTTTCTAAAGAAAGCTAATTTTCTTAGGGAGGAACTCAATTTTGTGAGAAACACACATTTTCTCAGGGGAACATAATAATAATTATAATACATTTGACAGGATGTGCTGTTCTATTTTGTGTTATAATGATACATATGAATAAAAGACACTTTTTACGTAGCGTATTAAAATGCACTTAAATGCATCCCATACTCACCTCTTGAGTGAATTCAGAACAGATGAAGGTGTGAAGAGTGTGTGTGTCCAGTCTCAGGTGAATATCTGTAAATGGCTCAGTTTCATGCGTGAACCTGCTTTCAGTCAATTCTGAAAAGTCCCGCAGTCACAAGTTAATGTAGTGACTTAAGAGAAAGGGAAAATGAAGGGAACAATTTGTCAAAGTCTGTTGTCACTTTTGATTTAATAAGGAGTGGTAGTAAGCTAACATTTTCCTTACTTTTTAATCAGAGGGAAGGCTTGCCATATGAAAATATACCAAATATTATTGCTTTTTTAGAAAAAAAAAAAAAACTGAAATATGCACACATTTTGCACATTAAAACAAAAGTGATTTAGATTACACATAAAATGTCACTTATTTGATTGTCTGAATGTATTTTTTGACAACATATTTAATGACACACTTTATCCTTGTAAATATGCTTATGTCTAATGCCAAAAGCTTTCAAAAACCCTTCTGACAATAACCGGTAATTAATAACTAGGATAAACCAACCATCATTTTAGGAAGCAAAATCTCAAATGAGGGGTCTCTACCTATTATAAAACAAGACAGCAATTGCTATATAAGCAAAATGTCCTGCCTCAACTTACGACAACATGGGAAAGAAAATGAAATGGCTCGTCAAGCCATTGAATGGGGTCTTTAAAATTAGGCCACTGAAAGGTCCAAAAATTGAACTTTTGAATAAAGTTGAAAAAATTAGATCAAATTCTAAAAATTGATAATCAAAAATTCAAATGTTACAAATTCTTCCTTGAACATGATTTTGGATGTTTTCTCAAATTTTGATGGTTGAAGTCGCAAAGTTGTTGCAGAAAGTAATATTTCTAAAACCAAAATCACTGCCAGTGTATATTCCAGTTGTTGATATCAAAATCTAAGTTATCCTTCAAGAACATAATTATTGAACTATTTGATCCAGTCCCGTGTAGCTTAGGCTCACTAGATGTCACTGTCCTCATAGATAAAATACAGAATGGTGCCATGTGAATTAGACTTTTTATTCACATAGTTAAAATTCACAGATAGCGCAAACGTCAAGAATTCTGAATAAATCTCTCTTTAAATATGGGAAGCAAATCCTGGAAACCAAACCCTGGGAATCAAAGCTGCTTAACTCTGCCCAGATCACACAAGGGATGACAACTTTTAAAATAACATAAAAGAACTACAAAAACTTAGGCTTAGGAAAGGACCAAATCTAAAACCCAATCAATCCATGTTGTTAAAACCGAACACCATCCCCAAGTTCTTCTTTAAATATTGTCATATATTATTATTTGAGATGAGTAGAATCTTCATCACAGTCCTTCATGTCCTGCTAGAGTCTCTGAGGGCGTCTGGTTTAAGCAGGACAGCTGGTTAGTGTTTTGGAGGCATGTAAAGCCATGTGCGGAAACTCCCGAAAGATGACAGTGCACGTGGTGATGCCTGCAAAGTGAAACAAGTTAGCAGACTTCAAGTATACACCAGTCAAGTCCCTGTTCTGTTGCTATTGCCCTGCAGGAACACCAGGACGTGACTTTTTATTACTGTAATAATATAATATAATGTAATGTAGTGTAACATAATATCATATAATATCCCAGCATACTGCAAAACCTCCCCATAATAAAAATAAATAAATAAATCAATAATTGGGCAGTTGACATGAGATGTTGAGAAGTGACAGTAGTTTTGCGATGTGACATATCATACTTAATCTAAAACTATTTTTTTTTTTTTACAATTTTTATAAATGGATTTTATGTCCTTAGATTATGAGACTATATGGAATATTTATATTTAAAGTAAAAATCAGCACACATAACTATTTGAGAAAACATATTTAAATATAGTGAACATTTGAAAAGAAATAGTGTCCAGTAACAGAATTTAAAATATACAATTTAACTTACACAATTATTATTAGTCATAAGTGCAATGTGTGTAATATAGAATATACATACAGAACCATGCAACAGTTTGGGGACAGTAGTTTTTTTAAATAAATTGATACTTGCATTTATTTAATACTTGATGCATTACATTTGCATCTAAAGTTTTCTAATTCTATAACAATAAATGTTTCTTGAGCAGCAAATCAGCATATTAGAATGATTCTGAAGGATCATGTGACTCTGAAGACTGGAGTAATGCCATCACAAAAATTTAATATTTCAAAATATTACAGTATTTTTGATAAATAAGTGCAGCCTTGGTGAGCATAAGAGATTTCGTTCAAAAATGTTTAAAAAAATATTACCAATCCCAAATGTTTGATAGATGGTGTAGAAACGCATATAAAGTGTACATTTGAAAAATTCTAGGAAATTTGTCAACTACCCAATGTGATTTTGTGAAGAGAAAAAGTGAGAAAAAAATAAGGTTTCCTCTGAGGCCTTATTGATGAGCAGCATTTTCAAGATTTATTGAGTCAATCACTTATTAGCACACAAGTATAAGCACAGTCACCTTTTTAAAGTAAGAGACCCGTAAAGTAACCACCATTACAAGTGAAAGACCCGAACCCAGTAGTGAACAGTCTGTAACATCACTCACTCGTGAACTCTTGCGCTTTACCCTCAATGGACTCGCAGGTATACTGGCTTCTAAAAGAGGAATAATACCTAGTAAGACAATGTTGCCATCACAATATAAATGACAATAAACACAGAAATCATCTCTATTAAGGGAAAACTGCATTATGGGTGAAAACCCCCCACCCCCACCCCTCACGGTCGGCAAAAGCCTTCGAAATTCCTTACACACACACAGCTGTTGGTAAGGAATCTCAGACTGATGCAGAGCATGTCGCAAGAGAGAAAGAGCAGAGCAGAAATACCAGCTCAAGACGTTGTCTGTTTTATTGTTTGTCAGTGTTTCAAAAGACAAGCTTCTTTTTATAGATTTCTGCCGTACAAACAATAACAATACAAGAATGTCTCCAAACACAGAATGTCATCTAACAGTGTGAAAACAGATTGTACCGAATGTTGCAAGAGAAAACGAGTTAAAGGTCCGAATGCAAGAACCACAGCTCAACGAAGAGAGAGAGAGAGAGAGAAAGAGCAAGCAGTTGAGAACAGTTCAAAGGTAAGCTGATCCAGCACAGAAGCATTTTTCAGTTCAACTTTGTTAAAAACACATCCAGACACAACGACTGAAGGTCCTCCTGTTGGCGACAATTATTTCATACACGGTCTATTTTTCAGATATTAAAATCAAATTTCAGCGACAAAGGTTTCTGTCAAACAACACTGAAGATGTACAATTACATTTTCCTTTCTCCAAGCACATTTTGATTGAGATGAAAATTTGCACTGAAAAGATATTCTTTGCTTTGTAGCCTACCTGTTTAAAGGTGAAGGGTGTGCGTTTTGTTTCAATGTTTGAATATCTTCTGTGTCAGAATTAAAGGCAGGGTATGTGATTTTTCAAAAACGCTTTAGAAAACTGATTCGGGCCGAATAGCAAAACAAACTTGTAGCCAATCAGCAATAAGGGGCGTGTCTACTCGTGATGTGGAGGAGAGAGCTTTCAGTGCATGGGACGGAAAATAGCCGAGCCGAGAGACAGAAAGATAGAGATGGCGGATAAAAAACAAAAGAGGAAAACGTCTGGGGAACGATAAGGGCAAGAAGAGGACCCGTTGTAAAGATCGATCAGCTTCCAGCGCTGGAAGAACTCAAGGAGCGGAAGGCCTGCGATCGTACGCCGAGGTTGCTTTGTTTCTTCTCTATAGGTGAGTAACACCGTGTCTACAAAAGCTAAAGTCTGCCTACACTGGACGCGTTCAAACGACCGTTGAAAACCATTTGAATTTGTGTCAGCACGTCATAAATAGAACCTGGCAGCAGTTTTCTGTCGGGGATTTGTTGCGCCGCGCCGCTCACGTCCAGTGTAGACACGGTGTAACATTGGTTTTGCTTTGTTTCACAGAACTAATCGTTGCCTGGGTTGCGTACGTATGTGTGGGGCGGAGCTATCAAAATAGGGGCAAGACCCTTTTGGGGTAGAGGCGTGTTTGTTTTGCTGATTTCAAATATCAACATTGGCTACAAGAAATCAATTCTCTGCCTGTAATATGAAGAAAACTAAGTTCCAACCAGTTGTAGGTTGCATCACCCGAAAAGGCATAAACACTCGATCACAGCTATCAAAACATGCTCTGTTTTGAGCATCCGACCTGCCTTGACATACCAACAGTGGCAACCATAGATAAGTGTGGGGCGGGGGAATATTTATTGTTGACCAACTGCATCCGTGTTTGGTTTGTATCTGCCAATATTATTGTTAGTATTTTTACGTTTCACCTTTACTTGCAAAAATCCACCCACAGATGGCGGTGTCACACAGAATCCTATCCCCCTTACTCCCTAAAGTTATTCTTTTAGCTGAGACAATTTGTTATGGGTACTTTATTCATTGCCCGATTAGAAATCCTTTGTATTCTTAATCATTAAAATGTTAATGAACGTCTTCTAATTTTTATATTTCATTACTGAAGCTAAAAAATGGTCATATTCTTTATTTCTGTTAGCCTATACTTGGCAAGCTAACAGCTTAGCCTTCTAGCATAGTGCACGGCTTAAGGGGGGGGGGGGGGGGGGGGGGTTTTTTTTTTCTAACGTGAGGATCCAAAATCGAGAACCTGTAGTATACTAAATTTGGTTTGCAACTTGCTTCGTGACTGTTAAAAAAGTATGAATGTGACAAATACGTACTACATCCGCCATTGTGGACTACGGGTCGAGTTGGTCACGCCACTGTGGCCTCATGGGATAGTAAAGTGTCCATCAGATGTGCACTTCAGAATCTCGCCGCAAGTAGTAGGTCAACTTTTCGACTGTTTTATGAATGCTATGAATTCAGATATACTACTCAGCTCTCATACGGTTTTTCACCTACTATAAAGTATGGAAGTAGGCATATTTGGACGCATTTTTTTCAGGCATTAGAAAGAGAGACAGGATTCTGATGGCGTACTCTTAGAACTGGGATCATCTGAACCAAACGTGGGCAAAAAATGGACAACACGGCGCAGATGTCTTCGGCGGTCATGCATTTTTACATAATGACAGAATCAGGTGGCTAAAATAAGGAACCATGCTTGCTAATGCAGACAGGCACTTTGCCTTGGTATGCGAGCGAGTAAACGCATGCAAATGCGGACTGCTTCTACAGACAGACTGCGATAGACAAGCATTTCACTTAAAAAAAGAAATCACATGACAGTCATTTGGGAGCTTGGCAATACAAGTACAAATATATAAAACAGACGGTTGCTATAAGTTCTATAAATAATTTTGAATAGCTGACATCTCTTAAAGGGGTCAAAACACCCGTTTTATGAGGGGAGTCCGATGTGTTTTTGAAACGTAAAAGACGAAAAGTTTAGTTAGTCAAACGTAAACGCCTTCTTTCTTTACTAAACGAGAACATTTACATGGATACGGTTTTTCCGTATTCCAGTTATCATTGCACTAATCCTCAGGACGGAACATAAATTAAAAACACAACAAACAACATTTACAAGAATTCAGTTGTAAAAAAACAAAACAAAACAAATACTGTCGGTAGGAAAAGTGCGCACATTCATATTTTGCACATAATGACTCAATAAGACTGTGAAATGCTATTTTGAATTGCTAATGAATTCGAACTCATTCGAAACAAATTCCATTAGGCTGTTAATCCATCAATTAATCACGATTAACGTCGCGTTTGAATGATACACGATTCAAAACAGCGCTCTAGCCGTCGCATACTGTAAATAGCCGTTCCATTTAAATATTTTGTGTTAACCACATACATACATACGAACACAATGTGTAAACTAATCGGTCAGGTGGGGAGGAGGTTGAAGATAGCACTCGATCCTTGCTAAAGCTATTCCTGCTAAGGGCTACAAACAAACTTCTGCGCTTTTACACTGTACGGTACGCGCGGTCGGTTCAATTTGGCGGGGGGGGGGCGGGGGGGGGGGGGGGGGGGGGGGGGTTCACTGGGTACAGTACCTGGTACCTGGTACTTTTTTTAGTACCACTTCGGTTGGAGTTCCAAGCGAACCGTACCGTTACCAAAAACATGACGCGTAAACTCTGCTGATCACGGATTGGCGGAGAGAATCGTCACTACCTGCGTCACTGAACCTGCGACACAAACACAAAAGAACCGCTAGATTTAAATCAGCACAGCCAGCAAAGGATCGAACGCAACTGTTTTGAACGAGCGCACCTTTTTTTTAACAACCAAAAAGTTTTGTTGTCTGTTGCGGAAGAACAGACGTTCCTCTCGTTGATAGCAGAGGAGCGGATCCAGCGAGAGCTTGATGGGGCGAAGCGGAATGAAAAAGTTTTTTTTAGGAGTCGCGGCAGTAGAGGCGGCGCAACTATAACGACATGTGAATAATTCCGCCCACTCTAAAGCGGTACTAAGCTGCAGTGGAAACGCAAACCGAGCCGAACCGAGCCGAGCCGTGCCGTACTGAGCCGTACCGAGCCGAGTCGTACCACGCAGTGGAAAAGCGCCATAAGGTAGTTCTCCCCACAGTGTGTCAGCACTCAACATCGCCTCCTAGCATTCGTCAATCGAGAGGCAGATAAACTCCTGAATACACTTTCTGTACTGCTGCTCTGTGGGACTGCAGCTGGGGTATTGACCTGGCTGTCCGAAGGGCCCGTCCGCTTCTCGCATCTCCTCATTCATCCGGGCTAACCGCAATCTGACCGAGAGAGAGAACACAAGCATTGTTTCATGTGCAGTGACACTCGGGGAGAATCTACAAAGGGAAGTGAAGTTCCTGACTCACAATGTGACGATGTCTGCGTTGGCTGCCTGAACAGCGATACTGAGAGGGTCCTGCCCATCCTCATCGACCTCCATCTGAGAGGCTCCTCGCTTCAGGAACAAACACACCTGTCTGTGGGCACACGCATGCAGTACACAAAGGGTTAAATGATGAGTTATTCAGAGGTAGATCTGCAAATTACTGAGGTTTGGATAAATTTGTCTCACAGATTGACGATACAGTTTGATGTTAGCATGTGGCTAAGCTAACAAAACCCGGCACTCAAAATAGGGGCAAGATATTTCTATATTGCCTAAAATATCTAGGTTTTGGCTTTGTTTGCGTGTGCAGATCGATCGGTGTATTTTCTTATTTCTTATTTTCTTTATTTTTATTTAACGGTATTTTTTTAGGTAGGTCTAACAATTTTCATTGCATATTTAACCGTATAAATTAAAGATTAATCTTTATTAAAGTTACAAAAGCTATTCAATCAAGAGCAGTGAGTGATTTCTTTGTTGTTGCTGTTTGATTAATATCAAGAAAGTGCTGTAAGAGAATGCACTGATACAGTACGTTCAGCCGGCTATGTCTGCTATAGGATACTTACCAAGACGGGTATTTTGACATAATTTTTGTGTGAATTTGTCCATTTAAACACAATACTTCAGAGAAAGCTAAATATTTGCATGCATTCTGAGGCGCGGGTTTGCACGTTTTGGATGAGCGCACGCACAAATCTTCGCGTTCTCTGGATCTTTAAGGGGTCATATGATGCTTTTTTAAAGATCATTATTTTGTGTATTTGGTGTAACAGAATATGTTGACATGCTTTAATGTTCAAAAAAAAACATTATTTTTCAAATACTGTAAATTATTGTAAGTCCTCTATGCCCCGCCTCTCTCCAACGCTTCGTTTTCTACAAAGTCCCTACTTCCGACAAGCGCAGTCTGCTCTGATTCGCCAGCTGACCCAGTGCATTGTGATTGGCCGAAACACCGCAAGCACTCGTCGGAAATGTAACGCCCCTTACCATAATCACGAGCTTCATCTTTCAAAATAAATGTAAAGACAGTAAATAATGTCATTAGTTTTACCATCAGTTCAAGCCAGAAAGGGGAACAGAGTCTCGTGACAGACACAGTGAGGAATATGTGTTTGCAGTACACAAGCCACGGTTTTAAGAAAAGCTGACTCCACCCTGTGATGTGTTCTCTCTCCTCTCTCTCTCTCTCTCTCACACACAAAACACACACACACACAACCCACACACGATGCGCAAAACTCTGCATTTGAACAGTCAATAGCTAATACTTAAACTAGTAACAAAACATATTTACAGTCGCTGATTCAGAAGCGCCAGATTGTCATAGCAAAGTCAGAATTACCTTCTCTCCTAGGTTCACGAAACGGTCGTCCATAAAATGCATTGCTGTTCTGTTGTAAGTAATCTAAAGATTCCTAAATGCATCTACTTCGGAAGGCCAAATAAAGTGCTTTTACCGTCACCTAGAAACACACAGCGTCTACCTGACACGCTGCTTCAACACTAACTGCAGTTACTGAAACCACGCCTTCTTTCTTTGCGTGACCATTTGGGCGGCATACGCTAATAGTTCCACATAGTGAGGTAGATATGTGGGGGGGCATGTTAGAACGAGCCGTTTAACGGGGGGCGTGGCATAGTCTTAAATTTGATAAAGAATATCTATTTGGTTTTGAGACTAGTCTTTGCAACTTCATGGATCTTATCTATTCACAAACAGCTTGTAACACTCCAAAGAGAAAGGAAAACTTGAAATCGCATCATATGACCCCTTTAAATGTTTAAACTGGCAAAGCTTAAACGAGTTTAGCTAAAAACGATATCACAGTGCGGTTCAGGTATCACCTGTGTGTGCGTGCTATCAGCACCCGGGTGATGATGGAATAAATAACGTACTCATATTCCAGCATTCGTATTGAACAAGAGTGAATGGTTTGTCCATGGGTTTTATTATTTATTTATTTTCATCGCTGTTGTCGTTTTTTCCGTGAACCGTTCCACCCCTATTTCGGACCAGAACTTTTATGTGTGGTTTGCCACAGCTGTAAGTCATTTCTTACCCTGTGTGACCCAGGCACGTGGCGTGGTGCAGAGGTGCCCGTCCTCGTACGTCCCTCTGATTGACATCTGCTCCATTCTGCAGCAGGAACTCACAGGCAATCAGAGAGCCCTATGAGAGAGAGACGAGAGATATCAAACATTAGTAGAAACTAGGGCTGTCAAAATGGCTGAAAAAAAAAATTTGAATTTTGTACTTAAATATTATAAAAAATTTGAATTATATTCGAATTTAAAACGCATAATTTCAGTTAGGGTGAAGAAAAGCATTTGGCTTCTCTCCTGAGGCCACAAGAGGGCACATCGAGCAAAATATTACTAATGCACGTTTATTCAAAGCATAAGATAACATGACTATCTGTGAAAAAAGTGCATAATGTTTAAAATAATGTTCATAAACCAATTATAATTAAGTTGCTTAAACAACTATAAACAAAACAGCATCATGCATGCATTCATAGTTTAATACAAAAGGCCGAAAGCCAATCACACAGAGTACATTTTTCATTGAAGGGTTCATATGATGCGATTTCAAGTTTTCCATTTTTTTTGGAGTGTTACAAGCTGATTGTGCATGGATAAGGTCCCTGAAGTTGCAAAGACTAAAGTCTCAAAACCAAAAGAGATATTCTTTATAAAAGTAAAAAAAATCAACCACGCCTACCTAAAACGGCTCGTTCCAACACGCCCCCACATATCTACCTCAATATGTGGGAAGATATTAGCAAAATGCTGCCCAAATGTGCACGCAAAGAAAGAAGGCGTGGTTTCAGTAACGCAGTTAGTGTTGAAGCAGCGATGTCAGGGAGACGCTGTGTGTTTCTAGGCGAAAGCAAAAGCACTTTATTTGGCCTTCCGAAAGTAGATGCATTTAGAATCTTTAAGATTACTTACAACAGAAAAGCAATGCATTTTATGGACGACCGTTCGTGAACCTAGGAGGAGGTAATTCTGACTTTGCTATGCAATCTGGCGCTTCTGAATCAGCGACTGTTTAGTTATTAGTTTAAGTATTTGCTATTGACTGTTCATGTGGAGTTTTGCGCATCATGTGTGTGTGTGCGCGAGAGAGAGAGAGAGAGCGAGAGAGAGAGAGAGAGAGAGAGACACATCACAGTGGAGTCAGCTGTCTTAACCGTGGCTTGTGTACTGCAAACACATATTCATCACTGTGTCTGTCACGAGACTTTGTTCCCCTTTTAGGCTCTGTCTTTACATTTATTTTGAAAGATGAAGCTGCGATTATGGTAAGGGGCGTTACATGTCCGACGAGTGCTTGCGGTGTTCGGCCAATCACCATGCACTGGGTCAGCTGGCCAATCAGAACAGACTGTGCTTGTCGGAAGGAGGGACTTTGTAGAAAACTAAGCGTTTGAGAGAGGCGGGGCATAGAGGACCTACAATAATGTACAGTATTTGAAAAATAATGTGTTTTTTGAACATTAAAGTATGTCAACATATTCTGTTACACCAAATACACAAAATAATGATCTTTAAAAAAGCATCATATGACCCCTTTAAAAACACGAGTTGCAGTGGGAAGGGGGAAAAAACCTGCCATAAAGTCTCATTATATGTTTTTTCAAAGTTGAACTTACATTAATTTTACATGGCTTTCTAAACAATCGCGGCTCTCTTGTGCGAGACGCGAGTGCAACGGTGATAGATGTCCCTCTAGAAAATGCGTGAAATATACGTTCTGTGTGAACGGCTTGGTTTCAGTTTTGACGTAAAGAAGATCTTCTCCACATTGATGTTCCTTTTTCCCGCAATATTTGTAATTAACAACGCAGCAGCGCCGCATCTAGTGGCTTCAACTGGATAGGCTAAACAAAAACATTAAAATGCAACGACACTTACATCGTCATCGCATTTCGTGCACCACTGATAAAGCTGCCTCCTTAGCGCACACCTAAAATTCTAATGCAACGTTTTTGCATTCGAATGTGGATTTTTATTTTAGCATTTGAAATTCTAAATTTTTTTTTTGACAGCCCTACTAGAAACACTGAATAAAGTAAACACTGTAAATGTACTCTACTAGCAGTACATGAAGTATACACTGCAAAAAAAACAGAGTATGTTTTAAAAAAAATAGTATTTCAGTCTTTCTACTTCCAAATTTCTCGTTTATTTGTGTTTTTTTTTTTAAAGCAATTTATGAGTGAAAATGGTTTCAAAGTAAATCCTACACCAAACTTTGTTCGTTGTAGGAAGTCTCACCCCTGCGACGGCTTGTATTAATGGACTCTTGCTTTCGTCCTCCTCACTGATGGAGTTGACATCTGCACCGTGCGCGAACGCCTCTGCCATGACCGATAGGTTCCTAGCCCGTGATGCCTTATGAAGCAGCGTCTTTGGGTCAAGCTCCCTGCCGTCCTCTGGATCCGACGCTTCCTGCTCGATATCAACCTCCCCACTGGACTCATCCGAGTCCTCACGCTCTGCAATAAAACATGGGAGATGAAGAAGGGGACAAACACACAACAGATAGACATACCAATGTAGGACGTCTTCTCACCTTCCTCAGTGACGCTGTCCACCACTGAGCCGAAAACGAGTATGTCTGTGCTGCCGTCAGTACTGCCGCCAAGCCCGCTATCACTGCTGAGACCTGCGGGGCCAGTGGGTGCCAAGCAAGGGACACGTTACTCATGACCTTCTCAAACATTCAGTGCTTGACCTCTCACACAATGCATTATAAAATTTGTCTGCAACAGGCAAACATGCAGACTGAAGTTCCTGTAGCAACTCTCAAAATGAAGTCTTTATGAACTAAACAGCAGGAGATATATGGGATGGACTTGTCTCGTGGACATTAGAAGGTAAAGTCGTATGAAGAACTTACTGCGAGGCCCTGAGCCTGTGTCAAAGTAAGAGAAGAGCGAATCAAGCTCGTCGGGACAAAACAAGGATTCTCTCCGAAACTTTGCAGCTGCCGCAGCTGAGGAGGACAAGTAGAGAAGAACATCATGTCAACTTTTCACTTTGCCTAACCTTCATAATGCATTCAAAATCTGTATTTTCTCATTCCATATTTTATAAAACAGTCATAACATATAATATTTTTCAACTAAAACCATATTGTATCTGATCATTAATGAGTGAGAATGTCATTCTTTTTTAGGTATTACATGTTACTATGTTATTACCATGTTATTGCTGCATTTGCTCATTTTTTATTATTCAAAATTGAGATTTTTTTTTTTTTAATTTAAAAAAGCTATGACGCAATATATCTTTGTTTTGATGCAATTTATCTTAATTTTGAATATATCATTGTACAAAATTTGCAAAGCCGACCTCATACGTCATCCGCCCGGAACTGCTTCCAGTGTACAACAGTGAGCGCAAGCTACATTAAAGTAATTATTACATTTTGAATATGGATATTTTTCTTACAAAAACGTATATATTTGCTACAGAAGGCCTTTGTTCACCCCCGGAGCCATGTGAGACACTTTTTTTTAATGGATGGGTGCATTTTAATTAAGTGCTTTTGGGCTGATGCATGCAACACCCGCTGAGTGGCATTAAACAGCTTGAAAGATCGAAGACAATTTTTAATATAACTCCGACTGGATTCATCTGAAAGAAGAAAGTCATATACACCTAGGATGCCTTGAGGGTGAGTAATATATGGGCTAATTTTCATTTTTGGGTGAACTAACCCTTTAAGCCCATTACAATGAATGACATTTAATTAAATTCCTCTGAATTTATAACTCAAGATTGCTCAGAAACATTCAGACATATGAAAACATATTCATAACAAAACAACATGAATATTACTCTGAGAAGTTTTCATACAAAATAAATTAATTTTATTTTAATTAAACTTACGGATTACAAAAGTGATAAAATGTTTCATGCTGCAATGGCTCATCAATAGGCGTACATATGTTTTTTTTTTAATTCAGTCCAAAATGTGTGTGAGATATGGGGAAAGGCTAAATATATTTTACAAAAAGTATTTTTGGTACTAATGGTACTCCATATATACCTGGTCCCAAATGACGCTTATATCTAGTAAAAAAAGAAAAGAAAGAATGATGCATATTTTGAGGGTCTTAAAGAATTTGGAAAGTTGTGTTCCCTTACTAAAAATGGGTTCATTTACTTTTTAAAAAAATATATCTCTTACAGGTCAAAACGAACCCGAATGAGGGCTAACTCAGAAAACAGTTCAGAAATGACATATGTTCAGAAATAACAAAAGCAAGTACCAGCAGAGAGATTGGCTGGCGACATGATCCTGGCATCGTGCCTGTATTTCCGGCGGGTTTTAGGGGCTCTGATGGAGCTGTTGTGTCTCCTGCACTTCTTCACGCTCCAGTGGTGTGATTTTCTGCTCCCCTCCACCAGGGCCTCGGCGCCACACATCTTCTTCAAAAACTTCCTCTCCACATATTTCGCTTTGATCCACGCTTCTTTCTCTTGCCTACATAAAACATAAGAAGCACAAACGAGAGCTTCCATCATTGAAACATTCACCATATGAAAATATAATGACATCAAAAAGAAAAAAATATTATCTTCTGATAGATTCTGGCAACTGATATAATGCAATGGCGGAGAGTTGGCTGCACACTGACCTTGAGCTGTTGGGACCAGGTTTCTTAAGTCCCTGCTCCTCACACGCACCTTCATAAATCTGGTTGATTACAGTGTTGCCAAGCTCACACATTAACTACAGAGAAAACAGTCATAAAGCATTATTTGACTGATAAAAGTAAAAAATAGCATAATATAACATAACCAAGTTTTAATAGTGACTAAATTAATTCTGTACTGGGATTTGGGTGAATAAATAATATTTATATACGAAATTATTATAATGTAACAAAATCTGGTTTTATATAATAAGTATATCTAAAGATGACATTGCATAAAGGAAAGGACGTCTGGTTTTCATAGAATTCCCTCAAAATTCCCATTACTGTAATGCATCCTGATGTTTTTTCAAGTTGTCTTTCCCATTATTATTACAGTATAACTATTATATACAGTTCAAATTTAAGAATTCAAAATAAAAAAAATTATTACAAAATAAAATAAAAATCTAAAATTGCAATACAATGTTTTTTTATTTAAATCAGCTAAAATAAATACTATAATGATGTATGAATATCTTATTTTTTGCATTATAGTACTGAGAACAACATTTCACATTACGGTAATGAGCATTTAGTGGGAAACTTAGGGGATATTATTCATAAATATACTGTCACTTTGCAAACGATCTTAAAGTAGAGACAGACATTATTTACTTCAAGCTAAAAATTTGTTATTTTTCCCAACTTTTCTTTGATAGGGGTGCAATAGGATACCAAAATACTTTTAACAGGTTTGTGAGATGCACCCATTTAGTTCTCAGTGGGATCTTACCTTCATAAGCTCTGGCTCCCATGTGTCGAGTGTTAAAGAGCGAACCTTAGAGCAGTGGACGCCCAAACTCCTGCAGAGACAGAATCAGAAAATTAGCTCTTCAAGCATGGTTGATTTAAGCACACTTTTTATAACGACCTCTATTATATTCTGTGATTAAAAATAAGTCTAGCAATGGCAGGACACATTTGGGTCAGCCTCCTTTAGAAACCTGTAGAATCACAGAATCCCCATCTGCAGCCCCTGTTGTGTCTGAACACATCAGTTCTAATGCCTCTGTGCATTATGAGGCTTCTGTCTTGTGTTCAGTCATGGACGCCCATCTTTGAGGAGGTAGGAGCGATTTAATCTGATTAGCAGGATGGCACCGGTAATCTGCAGAGGAACTGATGGAGCAGAAAAGTGCTTCACCCTGAGGGTGTGACGCAGTGTGTACATGAGCATCACATGGCTTTCAAGCAAAGCCATTCTGCTGTTGGGTTCAATCTGTCATGAGTGATGCAGTTGGGATAAATGTTCTGACGCAGGTGGCTTTAAAGCCTGTCTATCTTCAGTCAAATCAATATGGAAGCAGACGGTTCTCAGATGTTTAGAGTCATTATGTCGACTGTACGATATCTGGAGTGTGAACAAGTCAAATAACAATGGCTTGTACTGTACTGCTTTGTAGTATTCACCTTTTTTAAAAAATGAGGAAAATACTGCAGCAGACTGAAAAGAACTCTTCTACAGATATTCTTGTTATTCCATGTCACATTAAAAGGATAGTTCACCCAAAAATAAAAATGACCCACTCTCAAGCCATCCTACACTGTAAACACAGCAGGGCTCTACGCTTACTTTTCTTTTTTGGAGCACTTGTGCTCCTAACTTAAAAAATTTAGGAGCACGTTCAAAATTTTAGGAGCACCTTCTGATTAATAATCCAGCATTTTATCAAAAAGTAGCCTTCCCATTACGAGGTGATATTTGACTCCTCTAACTTTATTAAAAGTTTGTCATCTTTTGTCAAATTCTTTAAAAAATTATATTTTAAGCTTTTTAAAAATTGTAATTAAAACGACAGAATAAGAACAAGTAGAATAAGAAATATAAGTTACCAATCAAATGAAATCAGTATTAACAAAATTAATTTGTAGAGGTGGCACGGAAGAACACAAAAGTGGCTTGGTGTACTTTCAGACATTTAATGAGGCTCAGAGGGGGCATGTAATCATAACTTCATGATGAGATTAATGTTTTAAAATTAACATTTTGCATATTAGAAATATCTAGATACTTAAAAATGAACCAAACTGCCAGCAGGTGGCGGCAAATCACTGATTTTATCACCGAATCATTCATTCAATTGATTCATTTGAACGGCTTGTTCATTCAGGAATGAAGCAAGTGACTGTCTTTATGTATGGGTAATCATGAATCACTGACTCACTAGATTCGTTTAAAAACCCCCGTTCATTCATAAACGAAACTGCTGTTTTTGAATGGAGATGCGCAGCGGCTCTGTTGTCTTTGTTTTAAACTATTTTCGATGACGAACTAGAGCAAAATCAGACAATAGTGTTATAGTCAGACAATGTAAGTAACTTAAAATTAACTTCTTGTTTATTGAACTGTATTGTATTAAATCAGTATCACATTTACAAACTCACTCATCTTAGCTCATCGCGATCTCACATTTATAATCAACGAAGCTCTCTACACTGCGCAATGAATCTCTTATTTACACACTGTCAACACTTTGCTTATTAAAAAGGATTCGTGAGATATGTCTGTGATAAATTACTCAATGCTGCAAAAACACGTAACGTTAGAAATCGTTGAAGCTCCCCTGAGCGCAATCAGAAATATGATGATGATCGGGTCAGTCGAACTGGTGCTCCTAAAAATAATGTCATAGTCGCACGCAGTAGTTTTCAGATGGTCGCACTGTAGAGCCCGGCACGTGTATGTAATACTCTTTACAGGATTAAAGAGTATTATTTTACAATATTTCATAATCATAACTGTTTGTGGAAGGATATTTCACAATAGTGAAGCAACTGCTGAGAAACATCTTTGAAAGATGTGACATCAATACTCGACATACAAAACACAGCAATGGTAAAACTCAACAAATAAAAACAACACTTACAACATAAACCAACAACACAAACCAATAAAAAACAAGTTCAATAGCTCAAATAAAAACAACAATAATTTAAAACTCTACAGCATGCTGGGTGTCTTCATTGTAATTATGCCCTGTAGAAACACAGTTCCCTTTCATGGGAACTTCAAACCGCGTCCTCTAGGGGTCGCTATGGGGAAACCAAGAGGACGCAGTGTCTCGTTCCCTACTCAGGGAACCATGGTTACATAAGTAACCTGAGACGTTCCCTTTCATGGGAACTTCTAACTGCGTCCTCTAGGGGTCGCTATGGGGAAACCTAGAGGACACAGTGTCTCGTTCCCTACTCAGGGAACCATGGTTACATAAGTAACCGGAGACGTTTGCTCACAAGAAATTTCTGAGAGTGCAGTTAGATACAAGAGAAGTCCCACTGTGAAATTACTGTGAAAGTAATGCAATTATTAACCTGGAATATACTGTATTTGACACAAAAAAATGTAACAGTGTAGGTGTATATGAATTTCTTCTTCTTTCAGACGAATACAATTGGATTTATATTAAAAAATGTCCTTGCTCTTCCAAGCTTTATAATGGCAGTGAATTGGGGTTAAGATTTTGAAGGCCAAAAAAGTGCATCCATCCATCATGAAAGTACTCCACACGGCCCCGGGGGGTTAATAAAGGCCTCCTGAAAAGAATTAATGCGTTTGTGTAAGAAAAATATCCATATTTAAAACTATATAAACCGTAATCTCTAGCTTCCTCTAACTGGTACGTGCGTTCACGTGGTATCGGGCGTTGCAAGCGGTACCAAAAGATGTGTGTGTAGCGAACATTTTCATTTTTGGGAGAACTATCCCTTTAAAATACCAGGCATTACGTTATTCTGCTGACGTCTGAAAATAGAACATGAAGAAAAATGTACAGCTCATTCAGTCAAATTGATGATCAGGATTATTTGTAGTGCAACCTTATGATTTGAAATTAGTTGTTTCAGTCTTTTTGAGTGGAATTTTCCCAAACTGGAAGTGCCTCCCATAATTTAAAACACAGCAGGCTCAGTATGAAAAGGTGGATAACTTAAATTCTCACTAAAACAAACAGCAGACTCTCACCTGTGAATGCCAGAGCACTCGATGCAGAGCAGAATGCCGAGGTTGATGCTGGCCCAGCGAGGGTCGGCCTGGCCACAGTCGCAGCAGATCTCGTTTCCTGGCAGAGACTGGACCCGCTGTAGGATACTCTCTCCCTTAACAATACGCTCCCGCGGCTCGCTGGCAGAGTCGATACTGCTCGTGGAGGGAGACGCTGTCCTGTCCAAACGCTGTAGAATCAAGAGTTTATGCTCTTAACTTTATTTAAACGGAGTCAAAAGCAATCCATGTAATCGGGTCAATGGAATGACACTCATTTTTGTGCCCAAATTTATTCGTTTATTTAAAAACACATTAAAAATGCCATTCATACATAAAAAGACATGAATGCACCTCCTATATGATGACAATTTATCAAGTGTGCGAATTACTATTCATATATTTTTGTATATATACAAAAAAAGTTACTAGTATTAAAAAATAAATAAATAAATAAATATAAACACTGTCCAGTCATGTGGTGCGACCAGCATACAGTAAAAATAACTCAGAAATCAGGAAATTATAACATGACTGTGTGTAAAAACCAGTAAGCCTCTTAAAATAATTAGTTTTTTGTATTATTGTAGGGTTAGTTCAGACTGTAAAATGTCATGTGGTGCGAATCCCCCCAAAAGTAAAGATATTTATGAACTATTAATTTATTACATTTATGTTAAAAAAAAAAACTTTTAAAAAACTTTCTGGAAAACAATTAAGATATGTATTTTAGAGGGGTATAAAGTGCTTCACAGCTTATATATATATATATAAAAAAGTCCTGTCATGTGGTGCAACCAACAGAGGGAAAAAACAGGAAACAATATCATAGAAAGGACCCCCTGAGATCCTCATGAATGTGTGTCAAGGCCAATAAGCCTCTTAAAATAAAAGTTAGTTTAGCTAGTAAAATGTCAACTTCACATTACATATTGATGTCTAAGTCCATGTATTAATGTGACAGAGTAGTTGGACTGACCTCAATATAATAGTTCTCAGAAATCTCCCTGTAGGCAGACGCAATGCTCGCCTGAACTGCTTGAATCCAAGCTTGACGGAGCTTCTCAGATTCAGCCTGCAGCATACAGCTCCTGATAGGGGTTGATCTGATATTAGATACTGTACATACCCAACACAAACACACAGCACATGTGACACAGCACTCACTTTGTAGGTGACACCACTTCAAAACAGAACCTTCTCTCGATGTCCTCACATGGTTTCACAGAGCAAAGCCGCAGGTCCTCCACAACCACAGTCAAAGTGTCCTACAACACACAGCAGATTACAACGTCAGGTCACAATAATCATTTGTAGGGCTTGAAAGGAGTAAAAAAAAGTTCATATCTGAATCAGCAAAGTTGAACCACCTACTTTTAGTCGCTTCTGATACACTAACTGACTGTTCTGTATTGAAAACCATCGCCTGGTAGGAGAAGAAAACAAACTCGATATCAGATTTTCTCCATAAAAGGAAAGACACACGGACAGTCGAGCCTGTTCGTACCTGTTCCATGTCTTGAAAGCATTGCTCGCCCTCTTGAACAGGTATCCCTCCATCACGACACCGTTAGGAGCATCAACATTGAATTCCACTTTGGAGTCATCGTATGCAAAATCCTGTCATGCAAAAAACAGAGAAGCTCTATTCACGCAGGTCAGTAGCACACACAATAACATGACTCTTGTCTCTCGCGCTTATCAGTCAGTACTGAGGACCCTTATTGTTCTGTTAAGTCTTCTGCGAGACAGACAAAAGACAAAACTTAATCCCTATCAGTCAAAACATAATCCTCATGACCACAGCAGCCAAACCAATCCCTCTCATTTCAATCAATAATGACCGGCAGCCTCTTAAATCATCTCCCATCACAAGCATCGCTCCATCTATATCCCAACTGTGCCGAGATCTAAAAGCGGAATGATTCATTCTCCTCCAACATCATTGACACTGATATTCCAACGGCTGTTTCGAGTTATGTGCTCTGGCCACAAACATACACAGAAACAACAAATACAACTCACTGAATCATATTTCAAGATCATTCATCATCAAAATTATATGAAAAAAAATTAAAAGAGGCCACTCAGTTCCAAAATTCTGAGCAAGCTCAACAAAAATTATATATTGGTATTTATTGTATTTAAAGGAGAAAAAAAAGTATAAAAAATGCTACAATAAAAACCTTAAGGGGATAGTTCACCTTCAGTTGCTGGTCCCCATTGACTTCCATTGTGTGTGTGTGTGTGTGTTTTTATACATACTATGGAGGTCAATTGGGACCAGCAACTGAAGGTGAACTATCCCTTTAAATAAAATACCTTATATATATGGTAACAATATACCTTTTAAAGACATTTTCAACTGAATTACAATTTTTATTTTTAATTATTTTATTTATATAAAATTAAAGCATGTTGTTTTACCAATACAATATGCATTACTTTACAGATAAATATTTTATTTAAAAAAGCAAATAAAAAGTAAATGTATTCAGTAACAAAAAAATAAATAAAAAATGTAATGTGTATGACTATATACATCAATAATGATGATTTAAATGCCTTTGCAATGTAAGCATCATAAAGTATGCAAATACACAAAATGTGTGTAGCTATTTATTGTATTTAGTACATATTTAATATGGTACTATAAAAGTGTTTTATATACCTCACATTTAAAATGCAATGATTATAGCAGGCTTGGCTATATTTAACAGGAGTCCCTACTCCATCTCTCTATCCACTAAGGGATTCTTCTTCCTCTTTTAAATGTTCCTTTCTAAAATAGCCTATTGCTTACATGCATTCAGAAAGTCTTCCAGTTTTCACAGTCTTCCATCCCACAAAGACCAGTCACCAGTCAAGTGGCTAAGGGATTCTTGGCCTGAAAAAGTCTGAAGACCTCTACACTAAATAAATATTGTACTAGCGATAATATCAATAAGTAAAATACTAAATAAACATTCACTAAAGGTCCCTGAAAAAAATTCAATTCTATGCAGTACATGTAACAAATAATATCTCGAGATAGTTTGCGTTAACATAAAACGCACACAAATAAGTATTCAAACTCACCAAAGTACACTTCAACCTTCCGAATATCTTCATCTTTAAAAATTTTTTTATCCAGAAGCATCAGTAATAACCGAGAAACAAGCGTACAGTGAAGCCATGTCACATCAAAGTCAAAGGCACTCGCTTCATTGATCTCGTGCGCACTTCTTCACTCGAGCGCGAGCGAAAGGCGAATGCCACCAGTGGGCTCGAGCATCACGCTTCTACCGCTCAATATTCACATGATTAGCATACAGCTGTCGATTTATGTGCTCTGCTCCTCGCTTTGCCCCCTGACCTCAGTCAGAGAGACGGGCGCAAACATTATTTCACCACCACCTACAGAAACCACCCCGTCATTCACGGATTTACGTTTTAAACTGCCCCGTCCATCTGTCTGACAGTATGCAAGACCATTGCTGTTTAATCAAGCAAGCGTTATTGCCCCCTCAAACCCCCGCCAGGGAGCCTCTTTCTTCCAGCTCTCACACTCTCCAACAAGTAGATCGCATGAGATATCACACTTGTTACGGATTTCAGCCACTCTATCACTCCTGCATTATTAAGATAATCAATATTATAGATAATCTAATCGGATTAAGATAAAATGCCCTTACTGATTCCATAATGACGTCACTACACCTCAACTAACTGAATGAACCTCAATTACTAAAGAAATGCAATACAAAATATTACAAATTAATGTAAAATTATATGAAAAATATATTTGAAATATACTAGATAAAAAAAATAGATGGAAAATTTATATTATATATAAATTATATATTATTATATATAATATACACACATAATATATGGAAGAATTATATTTATATAAAAAATTTATACAGTAATTTTATATATATTCTATATATATATATATATATATACAGTATATTAGATAATTAGAATATTACATTTAGATAATAGATAATATATAAATTTCCAGATTTCTAATGAGATATGTGTGTATATATATTATATATATATATTATATATATATACACTGTCAAACATATATCATTGAATATTGAAAAGTATATATATATTATAAAAATCTACACTTAGAATTTTGAAAATTAGATATATATATACAACACACCAAACACACACAATTTTGTACAAATGTAAATATTTTGTAAATATAAGAAAATAATAAAAAAAGTGAAATTTTGGAAAGAGAAAGAAAAAAAAGAATGTGGCACAAGTTTTACATAATCATTTAATATTATTTTACAATAATAATACTAAAATTAGGGAGGGCAATTTAATATTATATTACTATTTTGAAATTTCCACCAAATTAAATTCTGTTTGGAGTAACCAATATGCAAGATGCTATTTTTCGTGTGACAAGAAACCTTAAAACAGATGATTTGAACCTTGTATGTCAAGGTCAGTAAATTGTTGGGAGGATTTGATATTTTAACATTTTCATGTCAAATGAAGTAACCCCAATGTTTTTTTCTCCGCACGAACATTTGAAGTAGGTTTTTAAGATTTCTCCTTTTCATTCTGTGAGACATGGCTTGAGATAAAAGCATTCAAGTGAACCTGCTCATTTGCGAGTACAATTCTTTGAAAACAACGTTGCTCACGTTCCCACATACCTCGTGAAACAATATGCAATCTGGTTCTCGGTCTTTCGTTCATGCAGTTTTGTGCTCCACGTTAGCACTGCATGCTCATAAAGCCACCTAGTGCAGCGGCGTCTGCGACACACTGTAACTCTGTGAAAGACTGAGGAAGGAAAACCCCAAGCGTGCCACAAGCGGGTTAGTCGTGAATAAAAGACCAGTGTGAGAGGAGTGAGTTAGTGTGGTTGTGCATGTGTTACGAGTGCAGATGCAACACGAGGAGGCAGTAAAATGGCGAGGTGGTGGGACAGCCAGAGAGATCGTAACTCTGTCACCGGAGGAGGGAGAGAGACACTGTTTAGGCATCTCTGCAGATAAATCATTTGATAAATCAACAGGATGCTTCCGCCCTCAGCATCGCAGCTGGCCGCATTCACCGTCTGTTTTCATATCATGTCATTTAGCAAAAAAGAAGTTTGGAACTACATATATTTACATTTTGTGAAGAGTGTGTCCATGCAAAACTGACTGCAACAATGGTGGGATGCTACTGGTGACATAGATATACAGTGCTGGGTAGTAACTAGGGCTGGGTTTTGACACAAATTTCACGATTCGATTCGATTCGATTACCAATTCAATTAGATTCAATATCGATTATTTTGGATATGTATCAGGTACAGTACATGCCAAATTTTCTCAAGGAAAAAAAATCTCTCAACTAATGCTGTAAAATATACACGAGAGACAGTTACTACATTACTATAATACTGAAGGTTAAAATTGACTGATTTGTTAAAATTACACTTAATGAAGTTTATAAAATAATAAAGTTACAATTACATAATATTTCTACTTCAATTCGTTTTTTATAAAATATATAAACATAATGGTGGCTGTCATAAAAACTTGAATTAAACATTTAAGAACAGTAAACATTATGATGGATATGTAATATGGTGCATATATTTAGCAAAATGCCCCTCTCTACAGTTTATTTTTCTAGCTTACTAATGAGTTTATGGTCACCGAATATTTTTTTCTGAGGTAAATGTGACGTTACGTGACATTGTTTACAAGCCGTTATATTGACATCTTTGAAACACTGATTGAGAGATTACATGAGACAGAATACAGATTGTAAAGTTGCACTCTTTCTTTTAACTTACATTCAGATGTTTAGTCATGTTTATTTTGTGCCGAAACTGGTATTATTGTGGAGGAGATGATCAGTTCACGTGAGCCTCGCGCTGCCACGTATATACAGCGAAACTATCACTCACTTAAACAGCGCCAAAACGGTATTTATTGTTTGAATACTGCAATACAATGAAACTATTTTGAAATCTGAGACTTTGTTTCATATGTAAAGTATCAACGCACAATGCTTATTGCGATTTATTGGATGGAAAGTGCCCTTCAACGTTCCGTCCATTAACTGAAAACAGGCTAGACTAATCGATTCTTGGGATTTAAGAATTTATATCCTTTCGTAAAAATGAGAATCGATTAAAACGCGAAATCTATATTTTTTACCCAGCACTAGAGTAGTAACTGATTTACATGTAATCTGGATTATAATCCAGATTCCATAAAGGACTTAATTAGATTATATTAACATTTCAAAACACTCGTAATAGGGACTAGTTACATTATATTGATAAAGGATACATATGATTCACACAATAGCAATAAATTATTCATAAGATATTAAGAATTAGCCTATTGCTTACATGCATTCAGAAAGTCTTCCAGTTTTCACAGTCTTCCATCCCACAAAGACCAGTCACTAGTCACGTGATATACTACACAGAAAATTGTTTGAGTTTTGTTCTCTTTGATTTTTATCAATAGAAAATATTATCCTATTAAATCAATGCGAGAATGAGGTAGTCCAAAAGTAATCAAAAGGTGTATATTCTTCAAATGTGGAATGCAAGATTAGTCAAAAAATCCAATTTTGTCATGTAATTTGTAATCAACATTGACAATTTGACTACAATTTGTAAGTCACCTACCCAGCACTGTAGATTTAATATACATAGATGCCTCATTAGCGGCTGTTGCCATGGTCCGCTTCACTGTAAAAAATTACTGTGAATTTAATGGTAAAAGACTGTAAAAATGCTACAGTAAAAACCTGTTAAATGGTTAACAACAAATTCCCCTACTATATACGGTGAAAAAACTGTATTGACATTACATGTAATTTTACGCTAGTATACCATTTTTGGAAGTGAAAAAAAAACGTATAATTTACAGTGAATAAATGTAAATTGACACTCCCAGAATTCCCCGCATTACGTTTCATATTTGATGTTTTTTGTTGAAATAACTATGTTTCTTCTTAGTTTTTTCTTATCAGTTTTGTATATTAGGGTTGTATATTACACCTAATGTTGTTAAATTAATGTTTATTGCATTATTTCAGTTTTATGTGTGTTACCATGATGGTGTTTAGTGTTTGTGTGAATGACACTGTGCACCTTCTATATATGTTATTATTTAAAAGCTGCTTTTGATGGGCTTTGGTTCATCATGTGACTTCTCATCACCACCAGTTTTTGGTGGATATCAGTGCATTACAAAGGCACTAAACAGATTTCAGGACTTCAATAAGGTTATATTAACATTATATCAGTTAAAGAAATACGTTATTTAACTGTAAATTTAAGTTAAAACCATAAAACCTAAAACGTTGCTACCATATTTTTTACAGTAAAATTCCAGCAACCACAGCTGCCGTTTTTTTTACCGTAAATTTACCGTAATTATTTTTTTTACAGGTCTAAATAATATTCACTAACCAGAGGTGTCGAGAATGTTGTGGCATTTTAGAAAACGATTTGATTCCATTCCAAGATGGCGGACGCGCCAAAGTGTCTGAAGCAGACGAATGTGGATTCTACAAATACACATCTATGTTCAAAGAGTTGCTTTGGTCTTCTGAATGGTTTTTAGTGGGCATTGCTAGGAGGATGCCACTGGCCCAGGTCAGAAGAGAACAAGTCTTGTGTTTTGTGACACTGGAGACGCTCTCTGACTGACTGTTTCTATAGGCTGTGTGAGTGAATGGACATCTCCACCCAGGGTCAACAGGTCGCCATGCAGACAATATGCTGTTTTGTGGAAGTGTGCTGAACATACGGGACCTTATTACGGACTTTACAGCTGTTCTCTTTCTCCCAGTAGTTTCTCACTCTCTGTCATCCACAGTTCAAATTGTTCCACGTTCTTTTCTTTAGCTGTTTGGACTTACTTTTCTCTGTAAATCAAATTTCTTTCTTTTTGGTTTTCGTACTCCGTTATTTTTGTCCCTGTCTGTCTCTAAAGCCTGTTTTTCCTTTTTTAGCGCACAACTTTGAAATTCATTATTACACATACATTACAGTTCAAAAGTTTGGAGTTGGTAAGATTTTTAAAAAAATGTTTTTGAAAGACATCTCTTAGGCTCATCAAGGCTATATTTACTTGATCAGAAATATGGTATATTTACAAGTATTGTTACAGCTAAAAATAACTTTTCCAATTTACTTTAAAATGTACTTATTCCTGTGACGCTCCAGTCTTTTTCAAAATTACTCAAGTCTTCAGTGTAAAATTATCCTTCAGAAACATTTCTGATTATTATCAATGTTGAAATCAGTTGCGCTGCTTAATATTTTTGTGAAACCATGCTAATTTTTTTCAGGATCCTTTAATGAATAGAAAGTTCAAAAGATCAGCATTTATTTGAAATATTTATCTTTTTCTTACTGTTTTTCCCCCCCAAACTTTTGATCAATTCCATGCGGAATATATTAATTTCTTTCCAAAAATGAAAATAAATTCCTACTGACCTCAAACGTCTGAACAATAGTGTATAACGTCAGTTGGGGCCATTTTTGGTCTAAAAATAAAGACTTTTATTATGCATCTTTTTAATTAAGATTTTGCTTTATGCTTTTATACTATTAATATACGTCTATTCAAGTCTTTTCCTCACACAAAGCAATCATGTGGCTTCAGAAGACCAAATGAGTCTATATAGTTTTATTGCAAGCAAAAGCAGCTTGGATAAACTTCAAAACATCTTTTATGTTTCATGTGAGAAAGAAAACTTTTGATATGATGACAGAACTTTCATTTTTGTCCCAGCTATTCCTTTAAGGACAGCGATGTGGACAAAAACAGGATAGCACATTAAAACGCTCTGCTGATGCTCCTTCCAGATTTGGTCGTGTAAATGTTTACCTCATGTTGCCCTCTAAAATCCTGTTGGTGTTACAGAAACAGGAGGTTCGATTCATCTGCAAGTCATGTTCTAAATAAGACTCTTGGCCTGCGGACAATCACACTCACATGTGTGCGCAGCGCTCTTGAATCGGGACAGTTGGTGGCACTAATTTGTCCATGTTTTTGGCGCGCCACCTCTTGCCCTCCCTAAGCTCCGGGTCCCTGCCATCTGCTATGTTTAACTGTGTTGGCCAGGGCAGAAAGTGGCAACGTGCCCACAGAGACACACTTCCAGACCTCGGCTGACTCCAGAGTCAATTCACAGAGCCACCGGGAGCCCTTTCGTTTCTACCACAGGACTCTGATTCAAATATTTTGAATATATTAAAAACATTGTCAGAAATAATAATACAAGATTATACCAGACTTTTCCTGTTTTTGCGGTCAAGAATGTAATTCTTTTAAACCCTCATAATGCATTCAGGTCCATTTTGACCCCGGAATATAATTAATTAATTTAGTACAAGATAAAAAAAATTTGTTTAAAAAGAGATATAACCATTTCAAAAATGTATCAGTGGTAATAGTATCAATAGAGACTTTACAGATATTTATGCAAACCTTGTTTTGATCTATGAGTTGGATTTGTCTCAAAATATCTTTGTAAAATGTTTAGCCTCTTTCTCATATTTTTTTTAATGAATTTTGTCCACAAACATGAATATGCACAACTACTGATAAACTATTGCTGCATGAAAAAATGTATCGCCCTTAACATCAGAGAGTCAAAGTTGTGCAATTAAAATACAGTGTGGCAAAAAAGTATTTAGTCAGCCACAAATTGTGCAAGTTCTTCCACTTAAAAAGATGAGAGAGGCCTGTACTTTTCATCATAGTCTACCTCATCTATGAGAGACAAAATGAAAAAAAAAAATCCAGAAAAACACATTGTAGGATTTTTAAAGAATTAATTGGTAAATTCCTCGGTAAAATAAGTATTTGGTCACCTACAAACAAGCAAGATTTCTGGCTCTCACAGACCTGTAACTTCTTCTTTAAGAGGCTCCTCTGTCCTCCACTCGTTACCTGTATTAATGGCATCTGTTTGAACTCGTTATCAGTATAAAAGACATCTGTCCACAACCTCAAACTGTCACACTTCAAACTCCACCATGGCCAAGACCAAAAAGGACACCAGATACAAAATTGTAGACCTGCACCAGGCTTGGAAGACTGAATCTGCAATAGGTAAGCAGCTTGGTGTGAAGAAATCAACTGTGGGAGCAATTATTAGAAAATGGAAGACATACAAGACCACTGATAATCTCCCTCGATCTGGGGCTCCACGCAAGATCTCACCCCGTGGGGTCAAAATGATCACAAGAACTGTGAGCAAAAATCCCAGAACCACACGGTGGGACCTAGTGAATGACCTGCAGAGAGCTGGGACCAAAGTAACAAAGGCTACCTCAGTAACACACTGCGCCGCCAGGGACCCAAATCCTGCAGTGCCAGACGTGTCCCCCTGCTTAAGCCAGTACATTTCCATGCCCGTCTGAAGTTTGCTAGAGAGCATTTGGATGATCCAGAAGAGGTTTGGGAGAATGTCATATGGTCAGATGCAACCAAAATAGAACTTTTTTGTAAAAACTCAACTTGTCGTGTTTGGAGGAGACAGAATGCTGAGTTGCATCCAAGAACACCATACCGAATGTGAAGCATGGGGGTGGAAACATCATGCTTTGGGGCTTTTTTTTCTGCAAAGGACCAGGACGACTGATCCGTGTAAACCAAAGAATGAATGGGGCCATGTATCGTGAGATTTTGATTGAAAACCTCCTTCCATCAGCAAGGGCATTGAAGATGAAACGTGGCTGGGTCTTTCAGCATGACAATGATCCCAAACACACCGCCCGGGCAACGAAGGAGTGGCTTCGTAAGAAGCATTTCAAGGTCCTGGAGTGGCCTAGCCAGTCTCCAGATTTCAACCCCATAGAAAATCTTTGGAGGGAGTTGAAAATCTGTGTTGCCCAGCGATAGCCCCAAAACATTTACTGCTCTAGAGGAGATCTGCATGGAGGAATGGGCCAAAATACCAGCAACAGTGTGTGAAAACCTTGTGAAGACTTACAGGAAACGTTTGATCTCTGTCATTGCCAGCAAAGGGTATATAACATAGTATTGAGATGAAATTTTGTTATTGACCAAATACTTATTTTCCACCATAATTTGCAAATAAATTCTTTAAAAATCCTACAATGTGATTTTCTGGATTTTTTTTTCTCATTTTTTCTCTCATAGTTTAGGTATACCTATGATTAAAATTACAGGCCTCTCTCATCTTTTTAAGTGGGAGAACTTGCACAATTGGTGGCTGACTAAATACTTTTTTTCCCCACTGTAAATATATAGTGTGTTTAAACCACATTTCAGAGTAACATTTATGTTGTTTTGTTGTAGGTTTCACAAATTTGGTTATGAAGTTATGACAGATTATACTGATGATAGAACATGTAATTATACAGTAATTCTTAGATTATACTGTATACTCTCAGAAATTATATATGATGATACATTCAAATACAATTTCTCATGAATATTGAAAAAATAGTTTCTTGCATCACAATGATTTTTTCTGTTGTTTATGTAAAATTTGGAATTTCACAGAATTTCTTAACGGGGTCATCGGATGCCCATTTTCCACAAGTTGATATGATTCTTTAGGGTCTTAATAAAAAAAGTCTATAACATACTTTGGTTAAAATTTCTCAATTGTAGTGTAAAAAACACACTTTTTACCCTGTCAAAATCAGCTCTGTTTTCAGCATGCTGTTCTAGTCCGTGTTGCTTTAAATGCTAATGAGCTCTGCTGACCCCACCCCTCTCTTCTGTGGGGTGACAAGCAGTACTGTTTACTTCAGCCGCGAAACTTGTTAACTAGCACACATTAGGAAAGGCGATTTGCAAAGATTCATAAACAAAACCCTATACTCACTTCTGTAGATGAAGCTGGATCACGAATGATTCGAGCGAACATAAACGCATTTAGGCAGATCGGGGATCGGCGCATTACTTTCAAAAACGAAAGTAAACTACGGTTAATTGATTTGGTCCCTGTTTGCGTGGGTTTCGTGGTTCCTCGGCTGTCTTCCAGGCGGCTCAGCATGTCGGGATTAAATTCTTGACTTGCTTATATTCATTATTGACCATTCTCTCAGCAAGTCAAACCCTATAACCTCAATAATCGCTTATCCGGATAGATGTTCTTGTCTTCCCTACTGTTGCAACACTGAGTTTCACTACAATGGCTGGACTGATACCCCGACTTCACATGTTCAGGGTTTCATCTTGTCTTCGTCCGTACAAGTGTTAAGTACCTATTCGGTGTCTATTCCAACTATCGTTGGGAATTGGGCTTGTGCAGCGAACTACTCTGTTCTGACAGGAATCTTCAGGCACCCGCCTGGTTTGAGAAAGAGTCGGGATTTTAAATAGGGATTTCTAAAAAAACGCATGGGTGGTTTGGGGCATGCCTTTTTCTGTATATTATATGACTGGTTGTGTACACACACTTCCAACACACATTTATGTTCAAACAACAACAAAAGTGAATTTTGCATCCGATGACCCCTTTAATAAAAATAGGCTAATATAGTTATAACAAGGTAATAACAGCTATTGAGCAGACACAATATAGTTTTAGTTAAAAAATATTAAGTTATGACTGTTTTATATGTTTAAGTTCCACTGTGTCCAAATAAAACTGGGAATGCAAAAATTGTATGCAGATTTTGAATGCATTATGAGGGTAATAAAGCTGTTTTCTTTATGATGATATCAGAACAGTTGTACCACTCTGATTAAGTTAAAATACCAAGTTTCTATCTTTAATAGCACACATCTGAAATGAACATGACAGCTCCTGTGAGAACAGCAAACACATGAGGAGTGAACGTGCCGGGCATTGATTTGTTTGGGATATGAGTCTAAACTATACGAGAGCGTGGGAGAACTAACACGAGAGAGAGAGAGAAATGTGGGCATGTGAGGTGAACACGTGTGTCTGAGAGAAGACGATATTAAAACACGTTTTTTTCATTTTGTGATACATTATTGCACATTTGCTTATTTCATTATTATTATCCTCTTTTACTCACAATGAAATATGAGTTTGCTAAGACTTTAAGTGTATAAACTCGCATTTGAAATGCCGATCTTTGGTTCCACATGCAAAATAGGAAAATCATAGGAAAATACTTTTTGGCTTTCATCAGAGCTGCATAAGCTTCTTAAAGCTCTGCTGTCCCAGTGACACAAAAGCAAGCGGGTGAGGAGGCAGGTTCGGCCTTACGTGACCCCTGGAAATCAATCTCTTTCTTTCTTTCTTTTTTTTTTTAGACAAGACATGTTCTCCTAAAACTGCACATGAACTAAAGTTAATCCACAGTACTGCTGTCTAAAGATCTAAAACATACATCAAACAGATACCAGCTGCTCTGAAAATGTCTTTTCCAGGGAAACATTTTTGTTGTCACTACGAGCAATGAATGTGATTGGTATGAATGTGTATTGTGAATACAGCAAATGTGGCATGTGACTGCCATTGAGCAATTTTTTATAGACCACCAATCAATCTATCCCTAAGGCTGACTGAACCACCTTTTTAAAACACATTTATTGACAGACAACTGGAACCCGAGAAGGAAAACTTGATGTGTTCCTGTAGAGCTTGATGCTAGCAAGGAAAAAAACCTATAGGCTAACCTAAATGTAAAAATAGATTAAAGCATCCACAAAATGCAGGAATGCAAAATGTAACATGGTTTTTCAACACAAGGATTCACAAAAATTAAGTTCAGTCAAGAACTAATTAAGCATATAAATTGTCTCACCTGCATCAAAGTCTGGATATGAGCGGCACAATGACATCAGGCAGTGAGGAAAAAGAGAGAGACAGTCAAATTAATTGCTTGTTTTTCAGTCGTTCTCCATTTTACAACATGCTGCATGCATTTATTCATGAACAACTGCACCTGAATTCTACAACACACACATCCATCATCCTGCTTAAAGGTGGGGTATGTGATTTTTCAAAAACGCTTTAAAAAACTGATTCGAGCCAAATAGCAAAACAAACTTGTAGCCAACCAGCAGTAAGGGGCGTGTCTAATCATGATGCAGAGGAGAGAGCGTTCAGTGCACGGGACGGACATTAGCCGAGCGACGACAGAAAGATAGAGATGGCGGATAAAAAACAAAAGAGGGAAACGTCTGCGGAACAAAAGAAGGCTTACGATAAGGCAAGAAGTAGTACCCGTGTAAATATGGGATCAGCTTTCCAGCGCTGGAGAGAACTCAAGGAGCGGAAGGCCTGCGATCGGACGGCGAGGTTGCTTTGTTTCTTCTCGATAGGTGAGTAACACCGTGTCTGCGCCGCAACAGCTAAAGTCTGTCTACACTGAACGCGATAAAGCGACCGTTGAAAATCATTTGAAATTTGTGTCAATACGTCATGAATATAACGCAGCAGCAGTTTTCTGTCAGGGATTTGTCGTGTCGTGCCGTGCCGCATCCAGTGTAGACCATATATATATATATATATCTATGGTGTAGACAGCATCACTGATTATAATGTGTTCTATAGTATTTTGTCGTGCCGCGCCACTCGGTTCTGGTGTAGACACGGTGTAACATTGTTTTGCTTTGTTTCACAGAACTAATCGTTGCCTGGTTGCGTACACAAGTATGTGTGGGGCACAGTTATCAAAATAGGCGTGAGACCCTTTTGGGGTAGGGGCGTGTTTGTTTTGGTGATTTCAAATGTCAATATTGGCTACCAGAAATCGCTTACCCCACCTTTACTTTGGACTAGCAATGATCATTAGGATTCCAAACAATGCCAGGGCTTCCATCTGCTACTTTATCAATCACACTAAGTCCCTGTGATGCACAGAAGCTATCAGAGCATCACGTGAGGATATAATGATTGTAGAATTGAGTGTGTTTCTGCCTTTCACCTCAAATCCCAATTCATTTACACTGTCACGTGGTTGCAACAAACAAACTGTTATACCTCGGGTTTTGTCCAGTTACAATGTCCTTATCAATAACTGAATCTTTCATATCAAAGACAAGATCGAGACAAATGAGTTTCAGGTCACAGGTAAAAGTCCGACAGTTTTCGGCTGGATCTGGTGGCGAAGCCTGCTGGCTTGTCGAATGTGCTAAGTCAGATTTGGATGTTTAGTAAAGCGTTTTGTGTGTGTGTGTGTGTGTGTGTGGCCAAATTCCCGGAGAGATCTGGACAGGACAGGACATATCATCCTTTATTGATATGGTGATGAAGCACTTTGAACAAACGCACAACAAACAAACGACACAAACGGAGGTGAACATCTGTAGCTGAAGCACAAGCACATGAAGGAAGTGTTTCTTCTAGAACCGTTATCGCTAGCGGCCAAGTTCAGACACGCTGAGGTTTATGCGAACTGTCACGAACATGAGGGCAATGGGGTTGAGTGATAGGACAATAGATATAAATCTGACAGGAAGCGTGTTGGTGCTTCAGAGGAAATAACGTCACCTGACACCTGATTCTCAGCAGAAAACTACTTCCTACCACTTTTTATTTTAGGGTTAATAATTCAGTAGTCACATCTAGATCTGTCGAGCCAGATTAAATTGAGGACCTGAGGTGGGAAGACTGTATGGGACAGGGGTTTCATGTATTGAGAGGAAACTTGTTCTTTTGTTTCTTTGATGGCTGGAATTAATTTCACATCACCCATTAGATGGAAAAAGAGCGTTAGAAGAGGAGGAGAAAGAGACATAATGTAGATACAACAGAAGAGAGCGAAAAGGTAGACAAGAAAGATAGAAGGTCAAAGGGGGAAGATAAAAGAAAAGATATGGAAAATAATGATGATGTTCTCACTCTTTGCTGTATGGTGGCATGTTTGTGCTCCATCTCTCTCTTCTCCACAGCTGAATCTATGACCAGCTGATCCAACTGAAACATATGAACGATGAACATTGTTAAACGAAAAAAAAAATTTTTTTTTTGAAGTTGTCAAAGCAAACATTATTGGAATATGTTTTACAAGAAAATATTATTTCAATCTTTCGATTTCAAAATTTCATGTTAAATTCAATGTGTTATTTGCTGTTTTACTAGCAGTTTCTGAGTGAATGTTTTTTCAACACCACATTTTTCATTGTACCGTATATAGATTATTTTTCACCATATTATATTTGTCGATTTTTTTTTTGCAAACGGACTCATTTTATTCTAGGGTATATAATATAATATATATAATATAGGTATTTTGTGTATTGATAAGAATTTTGTTTTGTTTAAACTCTGATAACTAAGTGCAGAACTGATTTCTATTTTATTGTTTTTTGACAACAGTAAGAGTAAATGCTCTTTAAAAAAAGGAAATGATTATTAAAAAAAAGGACTAGAAAATTTATATTATAATTATTTACATTTCTTGTAATTATATTTAGTATTTACCATTATTGTTATTGTATTTTTAATCCAAAATATATAAAAAAATTTTTTTACTTTTTGTAAATACCATTAATGAGTCCTGTTCTTTAGAGACTCACTATTGTGCCATTTATTGGTTGACCTGATATTAAAGAACCAATAAGTTAAAAAGTGTGAATACAGATAAAAATAATGGTCAAATGTCAATGGTCTTTCTCTATTAAAGACAACATGAAACCATATTAGCAACACATTTACCTTGATAATGTGACATGGCACAACAATATTTAGTAGGACACGATTCTATTTCATTATTTTATATTACATTATATTACATTACATAATAATGGTGTTGATACATGAGCAAAAATGCTGAGCAAATTACTAATAAAATATATATCTAATAAAACATTATGAGAATAAACCTTTTTTCTTTAGAAAAACATGCAGCAATTAATCATGCACAATAAGACTTTATTAATTAAGTAAATAGGGTGAATGTTATTTTGAGTTTGTCTTCAAGCCTGTCTCAGACAGATGCAATGCACCTGTCAACCTCAAGGATAGACATTATCTCTCATGTTCAGTCATTAGGCCTGTGTTAATTTGGAGCCTGGGGCTCGTCACCACATGTCCAGCATTAGACGCAGGTGTCGGAGGGAGAGCAGGTGAACAGAGGGCCCTAATGAGCGGGAGTTAATGAGCTGCTGATCCTGGAGAAGCAGATGTGTGTGTATCTCACCTCAGCAGCCAGCTTCTTCATGTAGGGGTCGACCTCATCTAAGATGTTGAAGCCCTGCTGGAAGAGACTGTACTGAGCCTGCATGAACGACAGCATCTGTGGAGGAGACGAAATGATCAATACAGAAAACTACACAGGAGGAGAATGCTGGTTTAATCATGGCATATGAACCCACTCACCGAATCCAAAATTTCAAATTTCTTTTTGGCCTGAAGAACATTGATCTGAGAAAGATTTCAAAAGAAGAGCACAGTCATTAGTAGATGCTTTTAACAAAAGTATCCTGGGATTCAAACCTACAACCTTTGGTTACCAGCCCACTAAGTCATTTTACCCCAAAGCTGTAAGTTGTGACAGAAACTAACTATTTTTGGGTAGAATCATGGTACCATGAGGCAAGAAGATCCTGGTGAAGAACTGAGCGCCTTGATACTTTTAGGGCCCCTGGTACTGGCCCCCAATCAATTCTTGGCACTTTTAACCCATAACAACCAAATTTTTTAACTTTTACCCAGACCTTAGTTTGGGAAAACTATGCATGTCTCTAATTTCAGATCACACATGACCCAGCTCCACACAGTGGCCGTTAGGGACACTACAGCCGATTTTTGTCCTTGGCCATTAATATATTAACATATTTAACAGCCTCATAAAACAGAAATGATCTCAGAAATTAAGCTTATGACACAATATAATGGCTGACCATTTCTCTGTAGCAAATGAAAAGCACACCATTTTGCATTTGTTTTTTTTACCAAAACAGCCTTGGGTCACTTAACCAAAATAGCATAGCCATTACAGCAATCTTGTCAACTAACCGAGTTCTCTAAAAACAGAACATGCATGGTCAGTAAAATGGGGAAAATCACAGCCCTCACAGGATACAAGGGCGGGAGAGTACAAAGGAGGAGGTCACGTTATACTATGAAATGAGAGCTAATGACGGCCGTGTAAAGATGGGAAGAGGAGCAGTCGGAATTTGTGCCGTAGTATGGAAGCCAATGGGGACCATCAACTGTTTGGTTGCCAACTTTTGTCAAAATATCTTCTTTTATGTTCCAAAGAAGAAAGACACTCAACAGCTTGAAGGGGTCATATGATGCGATTTCAATTTTTCCTTTCTCTTTGGAGTGTTACAAGCCCTTGGTGCATAAAGAAGATCTGTAAAGTTGAAAAGACTAAAGTCTCAAATCCAAAGAGATATTCTTTATAAAAGTTAAGAGTCAACCACGCCTACCTAAAACGGCTCGTTCTAACACACCTCCACATGTCTATGTCACGATGTGGGAAGATTTGCATAATACCGCCCAAATGTTCAAGCAAAGAAAGGCGGCGTAACTTTTATTCTCGCTGTAGTATTGTTGTTGCTGCCGCCATGCCGTGGAGACGCTGTGTTTCGTTGTGAAAGCGAAACTACTTTGTTTGGCCTTCCAAAAGAGGACGATATCTGCTTAGTCATGCCTAGAGCTGATCCGTGCTGATCGCTGAGGAAATACATCAACTTGGATGTATTTTTTTTTCTATGGATCGCCGGATCGGCTTTCACCGCGGACGAAGCGGAGTCCAGCCCGGGGTCCTCACATGTGGTTGCCGCAAGCCCGCCGGACGCACCTTCGTCGAATCCGCCGGCCGCGCCATTCACAAGCCGGGCCGTTTCCTCACCCTGCCGCCAGCCGGCCTCCACTCACTGTAGGCCACCGTGTGTGACGCTGTGTTTCATTGTGAAAGCGAAACTACTTAGTTTGGCCTTCCAAAAGAGGACACAACTAGAAATCAGTGGTTAAGTTGTATTTACAACACTGTTCCAGAACACTTCAACCCAAATATTCAGATGTGTGCAGCGCATTTTATGGAGGACTGTTTACTGATCCTGGGAGAGTAACGTTAAACTACAATGCCGGCTGTTCTGACTCACAGTCTGTAAGTATGTTTTTTATATTTACAGGATTTGCCACTGATGATTCAAACACGCGAGTTTTGGGCACTGTAGAGTAGCACTTGTGTTTGTAATTTCTCCAATCACAAATGCAGACATAGGTTGTATGTTTACGCGGCACGATGCAACGCAATGGTAAAAAGACAGTATAAGTTATTATAATAAGTAATTATGTCCCCACTGGATGCAACAAATGCCTCGTTTATAATGGGTTTTAATGTTTTTGTCTCATCGTGCCGGGACATGGCATCACAGTATGGTAAGGGGCGTAACATTTCCGTCACACGCTTGAGGTAATTGGCCAATCACAACACTCTGGATAGCTGGCCAATCACAGCACAAACCTCGCTTTTTCAGACCGATGAGCTATGTAAAAATCAACGCGTTTCAGAAAGCGGGGCATAGAGGAGAAACAATAAATGTACAGTATGTGGAAAATAATGTGGTTTTTTTTTACCTTAAAACCGCATAAACACATTTCATTACAACAAAAACACAAAATAATGTTCTTTTTAGCAACATCATATGACCCCTTTAAAGGTGGGGTATGCATTTTTTCAAAAACGCTTTAGAAAACTGAGTCGGGACAAGTACCAAAACAAACTTGTAGCAAATCAGCAGTAAGGGGCGTGTCTAGTCATGATGCAGAGGAGAGAGCGTTCAGTGCACAGAACGGACATTAGCCGAGCCGAGCGACAAAGATAGAGATGGCGGATAAAAAACAAAAAGAGGGAAACATCTGCGGAACAACAAGAAAGGCTTACGATACGGCAAGAAGTAGGACCCGTGTAAATATGGGATCAGCTTTCCAGAGCTGGAGAGAACTCAAGTAGCGGAAGGCCTGCGATCGGAAGCCGAGGCTGCTTTGTTTCTTCTCGATAGGCGAGTAACAACGTGCCTGTGCCACAACAGCTAAAGTCTGTCTACACCGGACGCGATAAAGCGACCGTTGAAAATCATTTGAAATTTGTGTCAATACGTCATGAATAGAAAGCAGCAGCAGTTTTCTGTCGGGGATTTGTCGTGCCGCATCCAGTGTAGACCATAGATATATATATATATATATATATATATTATATATATATATACTGTATATATATGGTGTAGACAGCATCACTGACTATAATGAGTTCCATAGTATTTTGTCACACCGCACCACTCGCGTCCGGTGTAGACACGGTGTAACATTGGATTTGCTTTGTTTCACAGAACTAATCGTTGCCTGGGTTGCGTATGTATGTGTGGGGCGGAGCTATCAAAATAGGGGCGAGATCCTTTTGCGGTAGGGGCTTGTTTTTTTGGTGATTTGAAATATCAACATTGGCTACCAGAACTTTAAGGTAAATAATAAAGTAAATTTATTTTTGGGTGAACTATCACTTTTTTTGAAATCTGCAACAACATATCCAGGGCAGAGGATGCCGGAAGCACTTCCGGGTCGTGATGAGGGTGCTGCTGGCCTCCTCTACCTCATGCGGTTTGTTACGAGGTGCCTGTGCGTTCTTCACCTGGGCGATCTCCATATCCTCCCGCACCTTATCGAACTGCTTCTTCGTCTCTTTAAACTTTCGAACATCCCTGCGTATTGTCACATACAGAGGTAAGACATATTGCAGGGTACGACGCGCACATCACAGAGGGCAGGGAAAAGGGGGGAAAAAACTGAAACAAGGGCAGGAAAAAGAATAAAGGACTCACTCCTTCACAAAATTGTGCAACTGTTGCTTTACGGATCTCTGGGCCTGGTCGAACAGGATCTGTAAAAGATACAAAAGGAAAGCAAATGTATCTGTGTCAAACAGAAGAATATTGAGTTTGTGGGCCAAAGAAATATAGTATATTGTATAAAACAGGGGGCATTGGAAACAGGTGAAAAAGAAAAGCATATTTTGTATAGAGATTGCCGGAGCAATCCTTTGCATTTATTGAATATAAATAATTAAATATAAAATAAATTAAAACAATTTAAAATAGTGTAAAAATGATGATTGATTAATACCAAAATCTAAAATTTTGACAAAAAAAAAAAAACATTCTCTAGAGGAAGACCACTTTCTGTGTACCACTTTAGTAGCATTATACACCCAAAGGCTTTGAAACATTAAGACCAGTCTTGGATGTAGGCTAGTTGAATATTAAGGGTGCACTTCTCTCAAACCACCGGCAGATGGCAGAGCAGTTGCAGGTCTGTGTCTGTAAACCCAGAACACTGCTCCAGAGCCCCACACCCATCTCATACTCTCTCACGGTCGGTCACGGTGGGCGACTGCAGGTCAAGGGTTAAATAGGTCATAGATGCATGGCACAGGATGGGTGCTGGGAAACAGTGGCATCATCCATGGTCTTGCAAGTAACCTTGACCCTGGGGGTCTTGCAAGTAAGCCTGTCATGGAAGGTTTTAAGAATGAAGGCATGTCAGTGCCGGTGTCATGTCACTGTGGATCATACACGTCAGCAGAACGAGACTAGAGGAAAAGCTTTACGCTGCAATCATCTCGATTCTGGTCACAAACGCAGAAGCGATAAGCTGCAACGAGAGGACATGTGACAGAGCATGTCGCATGGAACAGGAGGGCAACATGTCTTGAGGGTAAAGCTGGCATATGAGAGAGAGGGAGTACAGGGAAAAGGGGAAGCAGACAAGCTTAGACATTTGCATTTTGCACAGTTCCATGAAGTCCCAGCCTTTGCATTTTACAAAGGACTAGACTAGAATCAGCATTTTCTATCCATCCACCTCAAATGTCCTAATTCTCTCATTAGTGATGTTTGGCAAGTCAAGTATCACTTTTACTACTGCTAAAACATAGATTTGAACATTCCCTGAACCCAGTGTACCTCAGTTTTCATGTTTACACTAAATTTCAGCATTGTACGAGCCAGATTTTTCTCTGTACAGATTTACTCTGTACTCTCAGCTCGCAGTAATATAGTTTGTCCATAAGGTGGCAACACTGGCCCGACAGTAACAGGTCGACACCATAGACCAGGGGTGGCGAACGTCGGTCCTGGAGAGCCGCAGCCCTGCAGAGTTTTGCGTCAACCCTAATCAAACACACCTGAACAAGCTAATCAAGGTCGAAGGGTTACTAGAAAGCTACGGCAGGGAGTTGTAATTAGGGTTGGAGCTGTACTCTGCAGGGCTGAGGCTCTCCAGGACCGGAGTTCGCCACCGCTGCCATAGACTTTAAAAAGATGGCCGACATGTCTCCATTTTCTTCCACTGTAGAAAAATGAAACCAAAATATCCCAGAAATGGCTGCTGTCATCTTGTGCCGAGGTGGATCCACAGAATCAAAGTCTCGCAAACTCAATTGCAAACACACAATTGGTTAGAGAGTCAGACTCGTAACCCAAAGGTTGCGGGTTCGAGTCTCGTACCGGCAGGGATTGTAGGTGGGGGGAGTGAATGTACAGCGCTCTCTCCCACCTTCAATACCACGACTGAGGTGAGACCCTTGAGCAAGGCACCGAACCCCCAACTGCTCCCCGGGCGCCGCAGCATAAATGGCTGCCCACTGCTCCGGGTGTGTGTTCACGGTGTGTGTGTTCACTGCTGTGTGTGTGTGCACTTTGGATGGGATAAATGCAGAGCACTAATTCCTAGTATGGGTAACCATACTTGGCCACATGTCACGTCACTTATAAACAATTAAGATGCCATGATGCCCCATTATTGTACCATCAAATAACTAACTAAGACCAAACTTACTCGCAAAACAAAAACTTGAACATACATCAGCATGATAAGAGCTACCTAAAATGACAGAAACCATCTCTGGGAAAATTTTTATTTGAAGCGTAATACCATTTATTTTTTTTTAGTTTGGCTCATTTGTTTTCATGAAGGCGGCGGGTTTTTGACCTATACTGCAGCCAGCCACCAGGGGGCGATCGAGATGTTTTAGCTTCACTTTTCAGGATGTGTTCACAGCACACGACGTTTACACACATTTGGCGTTTTATACATTTTTTTGGGCTTTAGCTACTTTTCATTGAAGGCATTTGGCAACACTGCACAATAGGTTGGATCTGAAATGGATGAGACGGAACAACTACTGGAGATACAACAACAATCCTATAATGCGCCACAATAACGAGTGTACAACCAATGTACACTCAACGGCTAGAGAATACCCATAATGCACTGTGAGGGTCGTGCTGAAGGAATTCCAGCGTCTTGCTAGAAGACGGTGCTTGCAGCTGAATCATCCATCCATCCATTTTCCAAAGCGCTTGTTCAATGTGGGTATAGCGTAACAACGTTATTTTAATTGATTATGGAATAGTTTAATTAGGGTTTATACAATGCTAGTTTCCATGACAGAGTTTGAAATAAATCTTGTGCCACTCACATTTTCTTCAGATTAATGTCTAATTAAAGAGTTCAGAGCATGGCATCTGTGTTAAACGCTGTTCAGCAGGATAATGCTCTTGTGAGCTCTTAATGACTCCACATTGCGGTTACATCTCTAGACGTCGGCATCACACCTTCTCTTTCACGTTCTCACTTTCTCTGCACTGTGAGACCTCTCTTTAATTGCATTTCACGTCATCCTCTATCCTTGTTTTACCTCAGATCTTCTCTAACATGTGAGCATCACTGATGGCATGAGCTCGGGTGACAGTCTAAGGAAGACATCAAGAGTCTGAGGATGAGTGACTGTAGGCGACTGTAGAGAGAGACCGGAAAAGATCTGAATGAATCGATGAAAGCGTGTGTAAGAGGAGGTTTAATCGTGGCCTGCAGCCCGCCGAACGCCGTAGCCATAACAAGACTTGACAATTTTATTCCATGTCATTTTGATCACTGAAATGTTGAAATGTTTTAAATAAATGCTGTTCTTTTTAACTTTATTCATCAAATAATCCTGTAAAATGTACCACGGGTTCCAATTTTTTTTTTACTTTTTCCAACATTGATGATAAATCATCATATTAGAATGATTTCTGAAGGATCATGTGACACTGAAGACTGGAGGAATGATGCTGACGAAAAATCAGCATTGCATCACAGAAATAAATTATATTTTAAAGTATGTTAAAATAGAAAACCGTTATTTTAAATGGTAATAATATTTTACAATATTACTGTTTTTTTCTGTATTTTTGATCAAATAAATGAAGCCTTGGTGAACAGAGACTTCTTTACAAACCCCCCCCCCCCCCCCAAAAACCCCCCCAAAAAGAACACAGTAAAAATCTTACTGTCCAAAAATTTTAAAACAGCAGTGGGTGATATATATATATATATAATATATATATATATATATTATGGTAATGCATGTTTGCTTTTGAAAATTTTTAGTAGTAAAATTTTATATACTAGTTAATAAGATAAAAGTTTGTTTTAAAGTTAGTTTGTTTTACTATTTTCTAAAAGTCCATCACTGAAGGTAAACACAAAAAGGCTGCCCATGGAAAAGCAAACAGTCCCATCCAGATGTTCCAAACTGGCACAAGGAACATCAGATGGTAACCTCCTCTTCTTTGGAGCAGTAATGGAAGTGACACGCTTTGGAGGCAGACAGCATGTTCAGCACTTGGCTGCAAGCTGTTGGAATGGTCTGCATGCGACTCTGAACTGCCTGCTCAGCTTTTGACTTCCTGTGAAAAAAACAAAAACTGTTCCATACGAGACCACTTTACAGAGCCCGGCTGCCAAACTGCATACTTAAATTAGTTTACTTCAAAAAATGTGTTGCAGAAAGCATGCTGAGACAGCGCAGGAAGAGAACAAGATCAATAACGCCGGTCAAAGGGTTCTGTGTTGCTTTCAAGCGGAAAGAAAGTAAACTGGGTTTCAGTTGTGGTAAAGCAAAAAATGAAAATCTTGAAACGATTAAGAGTATTAGCCGATTCTTACTTCTGGAAATGTGCATGTTACATAATGCAGCAATAAGAGAGCTCTGGCGATTTTAGATCTGAAAGTCGATGTGCTAAAAGGCAACTAGGAACTGCAGTAAAAGTTGTATGACAGCTAGAACGTCATAAGTCGACTACAGTCTTCAACCGCACTAATGTTCATTACATATTTTATATTCAGTCATCAAATCTTGTACTAGCAACAGTTTATCTGTCATTAGCAACTTTAACCAAAAAACTAAGGTGTTTCTCAAAACACATTAGACTTCAAAATAAAAACTTTTAAGCATCTTAAATAATTTTTTTGTTTGTTTAAAATATCTCACAAATGCAAATATGTCTCTCATTCCATTCCCTACACTCTCAGAAAAAAAGGTACAAAAGCTGTCACTGGTGTGGTACCTTTTCAAAAGGCACACCTTTGTACCTAAAGAGTCCATATTGGTACCTTAAAGATACATAAGTACCTAAAGTGTACATATTAGTACCTAAAAGGTACAAAAGTGTACCTTTTGAAAAGGTACTGCCCCAGTGACAGCTTGTTTGTATGTTGTGAATCAGTAGACACAAAGACACAAACAGAGCCTTATTCCACTAAACACTGAAATATGATATATCCTCACTCGGCATCAGAGAAAACAAAAATCTATATTTTCAGTACATGAACCTACTGTAATGAGCAGAACTCCCAAGAGCCAGTGACATTGATGCCATTGACGACAAACTTGGTGCAATGCGTCTTGAGGCACAGAGTTTGATGTGTGCATATTCAAAGTGTCTTGCCTAGATAAATCTACCCAGAAATGAATATTAAAGCAGTGTAGAGGTTGTCAGGCAGTCGATATAACAGCACAGCTTCTGCAGGTATGACAGGTCCTGTTCTCACCTTTAAAATCACAAGTGAAAAACATTCCCTCATTTCTATGGCCTCTTTTTACACTCCTCACTGCCAAACAGATATTATCAGTAATTACACTCAGTGGGGAAGTAGTGAGGTGTCACTTTAACAGGTTAGTTCAATTTAAGACTGCCTGGATTCCTCAATAAACTGTAAAAAAAAATTGACCTATTTACACCGCCTGATCAAAAGACACGCAGGCTTTCGTTCAATTACTGTAATTACTACAGATTTACATCTTGCCGCCATGCTACAAGAGCACCAAATGAATCTTCAATTCTGCATTGGCACTGTGAACATGCTATTATTATTGGTCTGCAGTAGGGCTGTCAAAAATTTTTAATATTCGTCGAATGTTAAAATAAAAATCCACATTCGAATGCAAAAACGTTGCATTAGAATTTTAGGTCAGCTGTCAGGCAGCCTATCAGTGGTGCACGAGATGCGATGACGACGTAAGTGTCGTTGCATTATAATGTTTTTGTTTAGCCTATCCAGTTGAAGCCACTAGATGCGACGCTGCTGCATTGTTCATTAAAAATATTGCGGAAAAAGAGAACATCAATGCAGAGAAGATCTTGTTTACATCAAAACCGAAACCAAGACGTTCACACAGAACACATATTTTGCGCATTTTCTAGAGGGACATCTATCACCATTGCACTCGCGTCTCGCACAAAAGAGCCCTATGTTCTAAACAGCCCTATGTTTAGAAAGCCATGTAAAAAAAAAAGTTCAACTTTCAGAAAACATATCGAGACTTTATGGCGGGGGTTTTTCCCCTTCCCACTGCAACTCGTGTTTTTAAATGAAAAATGTACTCTGTGTGATTGGCTTTCGGCTCTTTGTATTAAACTCTGCATACATACATTATGCAGTTTTGTTTATAGTTGTTTAAGCAACTTAATTATAATTGGTTTATAAACATTATTTTTTAAACATTATGCACTTTTTTCACAGATAGTCATGTTATCTTATGCTTTGAATAAACGTGCATTAGTAATATTTTGCTCGATGCGCCCTCTTGTGGCCTCAGGAGAGAAGCCAAAAGCTTTTCTTCACCCTGACTGAAATGATGCATTATGAATAATTCGAATTTTGATAATATTCAAGGACAAAATGCAAATTTAGTTTTTCAGTCATTTTGACAGCCCTAGTCTGCAGCATATGATTATTGGATTAAGAAGTATAAGAGACAAAAACTCAAAGTGTCAATGAATCTTCATTTAAAAAATTAAATAAATCTGTCCAAGACCATCTAGATACATTGATTCACAGCATCCAGGGACTTGGAAGCGATGGGTGTCCTGGATTTATGAGGCAGGCAGATTAGATCCAGAGTAAAATGGCCAGACTTCAGATTTATAGAGTGGCAGGTTAACAGCTTTAACCCGAGAAAAACAGGAGAGGGCAGGAACAAGATAAGTGAACTGAAGTAATGTTCTTCCAGCACACAGGCTTCATCTGTCGTTCCTCCCATAGACAGACAGCTGTTCTGGGTGACACGGATGAACAGAGAACTGCTCACACTCCTGTGTAAGAATGTGTGTAACAATCAAGAAGCAGTGTTGTTATCGTTAACTAAAACTATAAGTATTCCAAATAGTTTCCGTTACTTTGTTAAAGCTGACATAAAATAAAAAATAAAATACAAATATTAGATGAAAAATGTAATGAAACTAACTGAAAAAATATATATTTAAGTTGAAGTACTAAAATGACTCAAATTAAAACTGAAATAAAAAAGTTAAGCTAAATAGAAATTAAAAAACAAAAACTAATAAAAATGACAAAAGCACATAAAATTACTACAAGTAAAATTTAAATGCAAACTGAAACTTTTAAAAATTAAAGCTAATTCAAAATATTAATTAATACTATAATAGTATAAATAATACTGAAACGAGACTGTCAAGCAGTAAGCACCATGCTAAACAAAATTAACTTCAACCTGCACTTTTTTTTTTTTTTTTTTTTTTTTTTTTTTTTTTTTTTTTTTTTTTTTTTTTTTTTTTTTTTTCTTGTTTTTTTTTTTTTTTTTTTTTTTTTTTTTTTTTTTTTTTGTTTTTTTTTTTTTTTTTTTTTTTTTTTTTTTTTGTTTTTTTTTTTTTTTTTTTTGTTTTGCCTGTAGGAAATATTCGTACCACAAAGAAAGTGTATTTTCATTATTAATTTTTTCAAATAATTTTAACACTTTTATTCAATTTTACAAGCTATTTTTATTATTTAACAAGATTTTAAAATCTGTGTCAGGAATAAGTCCAAAATAGTAAAATTAGTTTTTACTATTTAACTTAAAAAACAAACAAACAATTGTTTACATTAAAAAAAACAGTACAAAAAAAAAGAGGAAATAATTAGACATAATACAAATTAAATAATAGTCTTATATATTATATTATTATGTTCAAATTCCTAAAACTGCCAACTGGTGAGCCAATTTGACTTGCATTTGATACTAAATTTGTGATTGTTTTGTAATGCCACTTGTGTGAAGTGAAAGGTTTTCACCAACTTTCTTTTGAGGGTGTGACCTTGACGTTTTTCTGGTAAAGTCCAGGAATTCAGTGTTCACCACAGTCATGTCTCACAAAAACTGTTTATCACAAGAACAAACTGAGTCTAATTACCCATAAAAGCAGCGAGAATGTCAAAGAAACTAAAGGAACCGTCGAACTGTTTCTGTTCAAATGCTGCTGATGCTACAAGCAGAAAGGGATCAGCAGTCTTTGGCTGACAATGAAAAAGCCACAAGTCCTTTATTCCACAGCCCTGCTATTTCCTCTTTCTTTAAAAGTGAAGGTGGCTGCAGTAACAGCAGACTTGTTGAGCTTTGCACACCGATTGCCACTCTGTCTCTGTTTTCAATTACACCATCCTCAAGAACAGGAAAACACCCAAAAACTCGTGCACGATGACGTACTCAGTCTCAGATTAACCAATATATGTGATTAGTCACCCACTAGAATGAATGGTTTCACATGTACAAACCACTTTACATTGGTGCTCATGAGACCAACGCAAGTTCGAATCCAGCTTGCAACATTTCCGATTCCCATTTCATCTTTAGTTCCTAAACATTTCCTGTACTAGTTATACTTGCTTCTCATTGAAAGTGGCAGAAAGGTCAAACATTTAAAAACTCAACACAGGCCTGTGCACTTTTTTGATTCTGCAAATGGCTTTTGGGTGGCATGTGTGGGAAACAAATAAAAAAATCAACCACATATAATGTGAAACACCCCGTGTAAAGAGATCCATGTTCTCTGGGTTGAGTTACGCCCCATAGCACACGTAATCTGGTTTAATAATAAAAGCACCCATGAGAGAACTACAGGCCTCGCCAGGTTATGATAACACATGATGAATCATTATGGCCTCTGACTGAAACGTGTGCATGTGTGTTTTGTTGTGCATGTTGCCATGCAGAGCGAGTCTGAAAACGCGTCTTACCATGTGATAGTTGACGATTTCCTGAAGGCTCTCGCCACATTTTTCAAGACATTCCTGAAATGAAGCAAATAATTAAAAAATCAACACAGCTCATGAAGGTCTGACTATTACCCGAGTCATTTACAAAGAAACACTTGTCTGGGAAACTTACCGAGATCATCTCCTCCTTTTTGCAGTGGTGAGACAAGTCTCGAATGCCATTGATGAAGAGTTTATTGGCACTGATGTACGCACGACCTGCTTCGATCACACCGCTGCATAGCTTCACCAGCTGATGGACAGAAACAGAATATACAGGAATAGGATATATAACAAAAAACAAATGGTGGACGGGACTTGAGTTTATATATTGACTGCATTGTGATTTTTGGTCTTTTGATGAGAGAACAGGATTGCTTTACAGGCATCAAACGAAAACATTTATATATTTGTACATTAAGGAGCAATTAAAGAAAATAATGAAGTTAAAGGAGTAGTTCACTTCTAGAATAACAATTTCCTGATAATTTACTCAAGATGTTCATGTTTTTCTGTCGTCTTCTTCAGTCGCAAAGAAATTAAGGTTTTTGAGGAAAACACTCCAGGATTTTTCTCTATATAATGGACTTTTAGGGACCAACGACTCTCTCCCCCCTGAAGGTCAAATTGCAGTTTCAATGCAGCTTTAAAGGGCTCTACACGATCCCAGCCGAGGAATAAGGGTCTTATCTAGCGAAACGATCAGTCATTTTCTAAAAAAAAGAAAAAATGTATATACTTTTTGACCACAAATGCTATTCTTGCACTAGCTCAGCTTCACCCATTACGTAATCACGTTGGAAAGGCCACGCTTGACGTAGGCGGAAGTACCGACCCAGTGTTTACAAAGCGAACGTGCAAAGAAAGTCAAAAACAACGATATCGGACGATTTTGAAGTTGGAGGAGAAAATGAGATTGAGTGACCTTTTTTAACCAGAGTAAACGGATTTACCACTCGTGACTTTTCCAACGTGATTACGTCATGCATGAATCACGCGCATCATGGAGCTAGTGCAAGATGGCCAGGCAGATTTCACTTGCAATAAATATTATTGATTCATTTTCTAAAGCCTCAGGTTTATGCTTAAATATTCAAAAGTGTGAACTTTTTGCTATTAAAGACTGTAATGAGTCCTCTGTCCATAATATCCCAGTGAAAGAAAAAATTTGTTATCTAGGTGTATTAATTACTAAGGATCAGAAAGAAAGATGTAATCTTAATTACCAACCCCTTATTGATAAAACACAGAAAAGATTTAACCAGTGGCTACAAAGGGATCTATCTTTGAGAGGGAGGGTACTTCTCACAAAAGCAGAAGGCCTTTCAAGGCTTATTTACGTTGCTCAGTCTGTTCCTCTGGACTCAAAACTAGGTAAAAGTGTTGACCAGCTACTCTTTAATTTTTTTATGGAAGCATTCAATACATTATATAAGAAAGTCTGTTGTAATGAACACGTATGATAAAGGGGGTCTTAATATTTTGGATTTCAGTACTTTAAGTTACACCTTCAAGATCAATTGGCTTAAACAGTTTAGAAAGAACCCAGTGTCTTTGTGGAACTTTATTCCCAATTATGTTTTCTCTCAGTTTGGTGGACTTGATTTTCTTCTCATATGTAACTATAAAATTGATAAACTACCAGCTATATTATCTGCTTTTCATAGGCAGGTTTTCTTGGCTTGGTCGCTAATATTCAAGCACAACTTTTCACCCCACAGATTTTTTATTTGGAATAACTGTAATGTTTTATACAAGAATAAATCCATATTTTTTCAAAGTTGGTTTGATAAAAACATTCTGTTGATCAGTCAGTTAATGAACGCTCAAGGGTTGTTATTTTCATATAAAGAATTTTTAGATCACTTTCAATTTCCTGTCTCTCCAAAAGAATTGTCCATAGTTATGGGGTCTATCCCATCAGCGGTTGTTGCTTTACTGAGAGGTACCAATCCTTTGTCACCGGTTTTCCCTAATTTGCTTGATACTTTTGTTGGTAGATTATGTTTTGCATTTCCATACAAAAATAATAATAGGATAGTTCGTTCATTATTTCAGCAGAATATTATTACTCTGCCAGCTGTGACTGCTTATTTGAATAATGCAGTGGGTAACATCTGCTGGAAAAAAAGTGTGGATGCTTCCTCATACTTATTTACTAACTAACAAATTAAAGGAGATTTCCTACAAAATAATTCATAAGTTCTATCCTGCAAATCATTACATGAAAAAAATCAAATGTGATATTTCCTCCAGTTGCTCTTTTTGAGATGACTGTTGAAACTGTTGTTCATCTCTTTCGGAACCGTCCATTTACAAAGACATTTTGGCAAGATGTTTTAAGTTTCATTAGGAGTGACATTTATAATGAATGTATTCTGTTTTGGAAGGACGTAGTATTGGGTTTTATTGAGTATGAACAATCTAAAAGGAAACAGTTTTATGTGTAGTGAATCTGATTTTTGTTTCTTGCAAGATTTCACATCCACAAATGCAAATATTAAAACTCTAGACCTCTCTTTTTTGTTTTTATAAAAGATTTTGAGCAATACCTTTCATTAATCCAGTTGTCTAAGAACAAAAAAGCCTTAAAAACTTTATCTATCTGTAACTTTTTTCCTATCTTTAATGGACCTGGAAAATCTCAATTTTAGTCTTTCAGTGTATAATGTTTAACAACCCCCTTTTTCTTTTTTTACCTGTTCTTGTGCTTCTTTTTTGTTATTATGTTATCTTTTTATGTAATGGTTGTATTATTCTATGTGGATATCTTGATTTGGCATTAATAATAAAAATAAAGAAAGACAAAAAAGAAGGAAACAAAAAGCTAGTGCAAGATGAGCACATGTGGTTAAAAAGTTATAAATTCTTTTTTTTTTTAAAGTCCCCATGAAATCAAAATTTAAGTTTTTTGGGTGTTAGTATCAATAGGTTAGTCTTAAGGTTATCTATAAGGCAGTGCGCTCCAAAACAGTGACAACATTCTCATTTAGAAGATATAAGCGTTCAAAGCTTGCAGTTCATCGCTTTCAAAACGGCTCAACGATTTTTTTTTTTTTTTGACATCACATCGTACTTCAGCTTCTCATCAAATCTTTTGACCAATCAAATGCTCTCTAGAATCGAAGCGCCCGCCCCCTACACTATAAAATAGACTCTGAAGCCGTGGCTGAAATCGGTCACTTGTTCACAGAATTAGTATTTGCTGTACAGTGAATGGCACGTAGTGCACTATATAGGGGACAGGGAACGATTCAAACAGTGTAACTATGCTTTCCATTGAGGAAAAAAAAAAAGAATGTCTGGTTTTGTGCGGCTTGATATGTTCCGCCCTGTCTTCCTGTTTCAGTTAAAATTGTCAACACATAGAATAACGCTGCGTGTTTCTAGGCATTTCAGGGGGCCTTTACGAAATGACAGATCATTTTGCAGGATAAGACCATTTCCCGGCTGGGATCGGGTAGAGCTTGAAGACTGCACTGAAACTTCATTTTAACCCTTCAGTCTGTGGCTCCATTGAAGGCCAATCTATAGAGAAAAATCTTGGAAGGTTTTCCTCAAATACCTTAATTTCTTTGCGATGAAGACAGGACCATGACAGCTTGGATGGACTGGGGGGAGTAATTTGATCAGGAAATGTTATTCTGCGAAGTGAAACTAATCTTAATCTTATCATCATGCAAGGCCAAAAATAAAAAATATCTGCTCTAGTGGATGCAGATAAGCTGTTGTTCTCAGGATTGTGTTTGGGAGAAGCAGGTAAAACCAACCAATTAATTTTTTGTCGCTAAAACAATTAGGGCTGAAAGAGAAGTCGCATTTTAATCACCGATCACGATTCTGCGTCTCTCACTTTCTTACGCATAATCTATACAATATTTTGTCCATGGTGTTGATCTGAAAACAAGTGTTTTCTTAATCGATAAATTTTCTGGCCCAAGAGTTACTTAATTCTTCCCAACCCTAGAAAACCATGCTCTTTTTATAGAAAAATGCTGATAAGGTGGAAAAAGATCTCTATTGAGATATTCTGCTTAAATAAAAGTGTAATACTGCAAGTCTGTTTTCTTTCACATGGTCGTTTGCGCTGTTTGCTGTAACTGAGCAAATCATGCGAGCTTTCGTATTTGACGTTCTCAAATAATTCTGATGAAATGTAAAAAATCTTTTTAAAATGACAATACTAATAATTAATAACCATGATTATATTTTTTGAGCAAAATAATCGTGATTAACCACTCTAAACCTTTACGAGTGCAGGCCTAAAACAAATCCAAAAAAAAGTCTAATGGATCCCACAGAAGTCAAAAAAGGCTAGCCATGATTGTTTGATGCGCTTTTATCTCTATATTGTTATGCTATGCTCTCATTAAATGCTCATGCTATGCTTTACGCTAGCTTGGAGCTTTTGCTTATGCTGCGTTCAAGGCCTCCTGGGACATTCGTACTTACGAGTTGACAAGTCGTAATTACGACGTCAGGTGTGTTCAAGTCAGTTTAGTCGGCACAAGATGGCGGTGTACCTTCTTTTAATAAATTACAAGAAAATACAACAGGGTCTGCATTTTTTTACTTGGATTTCAGCTGCGTAAAAAGAACATGACCAATTTAAGTTTATAACTATCAATTTAAACAAAAATTTACAGTCAACTACAGACGCTGCATCCATCGATTCCGCCATGTTTCTCATTGACACGCCCCCAACTCGGAAACTCAGGGCTTAAAGAAAATTTCGAGTTTCCCACTCGTAATAACGACTTTGTGGTGGCGTTCAAGTCATCTATCCGACATGACTTGAACGCACCATTAATATATAAATGGACAATTACAAAATACACAACGAGCTAATGTTAAAATGGTCACGAGTAGCACATATGGCAGTGAAAATATATGTAAGTTTGCTCTGAATCAGCTTGTATGAGGCTACTGCTAATAAAGGAGAGATTTCAAAAAAAGTTCACCGACATGTTAACATTCCATGCAATTCTACAGCTCAAGAACCCAAATTATGTTTTATTTTATTATTATTATTTACAATTTTAGCAGCAAATGAAGAGATAAAACTTTCGACTCTATCATGTTGTGCTTTATTCTCAGCGAATGCTAGCATGCTAAAAGCTGCTTTTTTAAAAAGAATTGCCTTAATTTTAGCCGTCAAAGCAGCACCTTTTGTTATAAATGTAAAGCCTTCGACAATACATTTCAAGAATATTGATATGCTAGCTTAGCCAACGAAAGCTTACTTAGCCTGTTTATTTGTTGAATATCTGTCTGTCAAAGGGCTGGGCGATCATGCATTTAGTTTGCGCTACCTTTAAAACGCTGGTGTATGTATGCACACAGGCATCTTAGCCTTGATTTTATTTGAGCATCTTACACTGATTTCATGCTAATTAAAAGTCTGTGCTTTTTCTTATGCAATGAACCTGCAATAATGAGCAGACATTGCCCTTGTATGTAGATTTGGAAGCTTCTGTTAACACGCTGTAGCATGACTGCAGTTCCCTGATGCAAATGTTCAGCATTCTAGTGCTAAATGGGTTCCTCTCTCCATTTCCCTTAATCCTGTATGGCGTACGAGCTGGGATTTAGCTCGGCGCACATTTGTTATGCTGCTTTATCTAGGCGCTAATGCGCTGGTGCTTAGTTAGCTGAGCACGAAGGCCTTAAAACCTATATCTCAATAAAACAGGCAAAGAAGACACTGATCAAATGAAATGAAGTTATGTCAAATAGAGTTCATACCTTATCCAACTTGGCTTCTATTTCCACAACATCAGTCTCGACTTCATCGATATTCGCCCTGCAGAGACACAAGAAAACACATTAGATAACAGATATATCATTTCTGATTGGTTATATCAGAGGACAAACAAAAACATTCACATTTTGGGATTATTTATTTATTTATCATTTCATTTTTACAGATATTGTGAATTCTTAATCCATAAATATTCAAGTTTTTAAGGAGTCACAACACTGATATTTTACAGACTAAACCATAAAAAGACCTTAATGAAGTTGTTTGTAATGAATTTCGCCATTTTTTAGCCAATATTTACTGAGGTGCATAAACTCAGATTAAAGAGGTTTGCAATCAATCAGTTATAAAAGAAATACAAAACCTGTTCTAATTGAAAGGAAACATGTTGATGAAAAAGACTGAATCCAATATTTGGTAATATAACATAAGAAATATATAAGATATATTTTGTAGGCCAGCCATTTTTGACCAGGAGCACCAAAAGTGTAACATGGTGGGGGGGAAAAAACTCACAAAAGTCCAAAAAAACTAAACAAAAAACAAATAAGTAAGTTTTTGTACCCTGTGAGAGAAAAGACATTAAGTTTTAGTCCAATGCAAAAACACTTTTAATAGCATTTTCCGGAAAAATAAACTCCTCTCAGGGTCAAAATGACACATCACGAGGGTTTAAAACATGATTTTTTTTCAAAGAAATATTTTTTCTTCGATATCATATCAGGACAGTCACATCTAAGTGACATTGTTGACTATGTGCCACCCAAAACAATAGCAAAATACATTTCTGAATTTAGAAATAAAAAACTGAAACCAGCCCAAGATGGTCATAGCTGGTGTGCAGACTGGTTTTAGATGGGTTTTGACCACTTCTTTAGCTGGTCAGGCTGGTCTTAGCTGGTCAGAAAACCAGCTTGGCTAGGCTGGGAGACCAGCTAAAACCAGCTACTTCCAGCCCAAGCCAGCTAAGACTAGCCAACCAGCTTAGGCTGGTTTTAACTTTTTTTTTTCAGTAGGGCTAGAAGAGGTGTTTTCAAGTGATTATGTATTGTTAATGCAAGGACAAAAAATAAGTCATGTCACTGAACCAGGAACGTTGCCTTGGCAAACACCAGCAAGTATCTGCCCTCAGTCATCCTCTACAGAGTGTATAGATGTGCACTCAGGTTGGATAGAGGCTTTTAAGCTTTATTTAGTGGATATGGCTGACTGCACAGGGATGTATCTCTTATTATGCTATCGCCCCTTTAACTTCAATGACCCGCAGTTGATCCCAGAGCTTTGTAGCCAATATAGATTGACAATAGAAAGACTGTATCAATTCACATCTTCACACCATCACTCTCTGCAGCAAGCGTGCTCTGTGATTAGGTTACACCTTTATGAACATCAATTTCATTAACACATGACGACATATCTAATCTCACACTATCTGAAAGTCTTCTTAATCCAGTTTAGATTCCAGCTAAAAGCTATTGCTCTTAGTCAGCTCACCACAGTTGGTGCGTATTTGAAGGAACACTGAGATTTTCCCTCCACCGCTCATCCTCCCACACAACACGCTCGGTTACTTAAGACTTGTCACATTAACTAACTCAAGCAGGGCCGCGAGGAGTCCATGCATGAAGCATATGTGTGTCTCTGCATGCACAGCCTTGCACATACCGTATATCTACTATATATCACACGGTAATCTTTCTATAGTATATATAGTATTTCTATAGTATTGTCACGTGTAGGAAAGGATGAGGAGAAACAAGGATCTAGATGCAGCTAATTTAACAGAAAAACAACAAGCATACACAAAAAAAGGCAGGGAACAAAGGAGAACGCAACAGCTTACAAGTAGTAAGACCATTGACTGACAAAGCACAAGAGAAACACTGCTATATATACACAGAGCTGAAAGAATGAGAAAATGAGTAACCGTGGTAACTAACAAGAAGATGGGAGTGGTCCAATGAGTCTCCATGGCAACAAACAAGAGAACAGAGCAGCAGGGAAACAACAGGGAAACAAGGCAACAATAAAACACAGAACTACAAACTAAAACTCCAAGACACAGGGAATATATGACAAGTACTGCCATCATTGTACTGCTACAGTACCTTTTTCTAATGAACTTCACCCAATGTCCAGTTAAAATCTATTTAATGACTGGTCAATTATATTTTAATCTTAAAAAATGAGAATATGTGAGGAAGTATGAACAAAACACCTGGATAGTCAAACCACATGACCATTTTGATGCTCCGATTTAAATTTCAGTAAATGTTGCTTTACTAGTCCACTATTTGTATAACAACACAACTCAAAATTTTGATTTGCTAAGCCACATTTGAAGCGGTTTACATTAATTCTAATGCAACAGTCAGGTTCTGGAAGTAAAAATCCCCCAAAATCTTTGAAAACATACCTGCTGTGAGGTATGAGCTTGTTAATCAATGGTATGTTTTTTTTTTAAATAATCATGTTTAACAGATAAATTCCTGATGAAAAGCCACATTACTCATGATTCTGCAAAGAAATCTCCACCAATCTGTGAATCCCAACAAGCAAAATGCGCCAAAAACACCCTATTATAACATAATGTTAAGGGGTTAATCTATAGATTATATATATATATATATACACTGATATATAGTCCTGGGCTGTGTGGTTACATGTGTTCTGTGGTGTGAGGCCGTTGGATTGTACTACTTTGGCCAAATTCTCTGAAACACCTTGGAGACAGCTTATGGTAGAGAAATGAACATTCAATTCATGGACAACAGCTCTGGTGGACATTCCTGCAATCAGCAAGCCAATTGCATGCTCCCTCAAAACTTGCGACATCTGTGGCATTGTTTCTGTGTGATAAAACTGCACATTTTAGATTGGCCCTTTATTGTGGCCAGCCTAAGCACACCTGTGCAATAATCATGCTATATAATCAGCATCTTGATATGCCACACCTGTGAGGTGGATGGATTATCTCGGCAAAGGAGAAGTGCTCACTAACACAGATTTAGACAGTTTTGTGAACAATATTTGAGAGAAATAGTCTTTTTGTGTACATAGAAAAAGTCTTCGATCTTTGAGTTCAGCTCCATGAAAATGGGGGCAAAAACAAAAGTGGTGCGTTTATAATTTTGTTCAGTGGGCGAATGCCATCTATATATATATATTCTGATGCACTATACACTACGCACATTTCTCTACACTACGTCGCAAACCGTGTAGTGAATGAATTAAGGTTATTTTGTCATTTATCATCATAGTCTTATAGCTCCTCCCCCTCCGCTACATAATTAAAGCTGTGCCAGTTGAGTGCAGGAGGTGTCCAACATTCCACTCTTCGTTTTTCAATTAAGAGCATCATCCCATCATTTGAAGTGCACCTTTTTCTTTTCTGAATTCTCAGAATAGTACATACGTTTGCGAATTGGCACACGCCTATCTTTATCTTTTTGTCTTATTTTTAAATGCTTTTTTGCGTCAAATCTAAGTTTGTAATGTTGTGGTTCACCTTGTGGCTAATGGCTTATAACTCTTTAATGAAGACTTTTTAAAAATCCCTATGGAAAAATGAATGGAAAAAATACTTCCAGAACCAAGGAAGGCCACTAATACAAATGAACGGGCAATTTAGCACTTTTTGGCTATGTGTGTTGCTGTAATTATATAAATTTTAATCCTGTAAACCACAGATTACAGACTGATAAACTAGGCTGGAAGGAATCCAAGTCAGCATCTCCAACTACCGTATTGACCCGAATATAAGACAATGTTTTTTTCTTGGAAATACATCTGAAAAACGCGGTCGTCTTATATTCAGGGTCTAGACTTCTTATATTCAGGGTCTAGACTACACCCACAACAATAGTGGCGCCAAATGCGCATAAAACGAGTGTGCCATGCAATATGTAATGTAATGCGTGATGTAAAGATTGCGAGTTAAAAAACAAAACAAAAAAAAAACCTTACAGCTGCATGAGTCATGACTGCCACTTTAGCCTGATGGGACCAAACTGACTCCCAACTACTCCCTTTGTTTTGGTCAAAACACCAACTCATCCGTATCCCTTTGTGATTTTAAAATGTAATACAGTACCCAGATTTGAAGACTACAGAATGTTTTAACTTCTACTGTTAATAAGATTTTGATCTTATTTTGATCTAAGATTTAGGCTACTATTAGATGGATAGCCTAAAAGCCTAATTCAGATGGGCAACCAGTTTTTTTTTTTAAAAAAAAATGGTATATCAAAAAGTGCATATTTTTTAAATGTGATTGTTGGTACATTTGACCAGTTTTTACCATACTTTCAAAACAAAAAATTAAATAGGAAAAATATGCAATATGAAAAAAATTGAAGACAAAATGTGTTTTACATCTGAAAAAACAAGATTTGTTATTTAAAAAAAAAAAGAAAGCCTTTTTTCCAAAAGTACATCTGGAAAACAGGGGGTTTTTCGTCTTAATAATCACGGTCTTCGTATATTCGGGCCATACGGGAATGTTACACGCACATTGATGATTTCTGAGCTAAACCATTCAACAAAACAATTTCATTAATCTATTAAGAACTGACCTGGGGAAGCATGGATGGAATGATTCTCCCGAAACACTGTTGGTCAAAATGGCAGAACAATTATTATGAAACGTAATAAAGACAAAACGGTAACACTTTACAATAAGGCTCCATTAGTTAATTTTAATGTATTAACTAACATGAACAATAAATGTATTACAGTATCTTTGTTAATGCTAGTTAATGTCGTTAACTAAACAGTCGTTCATTGTTAGTTAATTCACAGTGCATTAACTAATGATAACAAGATTTTAATAATGTATTAGTAAATGTTGAAATTACTGAACGTTCCCCGGGTATGGGTACTGAATTTTCATATGTTTGGTTGGGAGTCTCCTACAATATGTTTACATGCATGCAAGGTCAAAAACCACTTTCATTGTCTTATAATATGCATTTATTTTTTACCTTACTTGTTCAACGACTCCCAACCGATTCGCTCAACGATTAATTTTTCTAAACCCCTCATTTGCGTGCCGCTAATCTGCCGTGATTGGTCCGATTGGTCTCATTTTCATTTCATTTCATTCCTGTAATGCCTGATAAAGCAGCGTTTGTGAGCGCAGTGCTGCTTTGTTCACAGCCGTTACCGGGGAAACAGCTATTTTACCGCTCCAAAAGCGGCACCTAGTGGCAAAGAATGAATTTGCAGTTTCATTCAGACCAACGCGAAACGACTAAGTGGGCGGGCAATATGCTAATGTTTCATGTTGACCTCAACATGAAACGGCTTGGGATTCGTTTTAAAAACGACTCGTTTCAGTGATTCAGAGTCGACTCTTTCTTTTGAAAGAAAATAACTTTATACATGGTGCACTTTCAGACTTTCAAACTTTGCAGGATATTATCATTCACTTAGAGCTGTGTTACACACTGCATGAAAAGTAATTTTCAAAAATCCATAATAAGGGCACTTTAACTAAGATTAATAAATACTGCAGGAATATTGTTCATCCTTAGTTTATGTTAACTAAAGCTAACTAATGAACCTTATTGTAAAGTGTTAACGACAAAACTAATTGTTTGGTATAATTATGCACTAATAAATCTTGCACAATAAGATCAGGAACATGTATTAAGTATATAGCATCTATTTTGAGTTCATGTTGACATATTAATACATTAAATGTGTTTGTTGAACATTTGTGGCACTTATCTGCTGCTTACCATCACTTTCTACAGTTAAATCACAGTAAAACATGGTATGCCATGACTTCATTAGTGTAACAGCCTAAACAGCAACAACAAAAACTGAAATAAGTCATATCAACCACCCATACATATCTGGATATGCCTCTTCTGGGTAATTTGTTTATCTTCTGCTTTGGAAGACACTGTCAGTTTAGAAAACTTGACGCCAGCCTCTATAATCATTCATGCCATCTCCAGCCACGTGAGAGTTCCTGTCCCTAATGCACACCCGGCCTCCCGGGGCCACTCAACCATCAGCCCAAAACGCACCCACATGATGAACAAACACTTAAAAACCGAAGGACCACAGACAGAAAAGTCAGTTGTCATGGCAACCCCCTAAGTGGGGCACAGTGGGGGGCTTCTGCTCTGCTTGTGTATGGATGCTAATAAGACATTGTTATGGAGTCATGAGCAATCAATACTCCACAGACCAACATACACACAGAGACACTTCTGTCATCTCCGCTGCAGTCACTGGCCTTCTGGGACAGACTGTTGAGCAGCTTTAAGTCATTTTAAACACTTCAATGCTGCAGCTAAATAGATGGAGAGGAAACAGCCAACAGTAAAGGTCAACTGCCACTGGCTGAGACCAGTTCAGGAACGGACAGACAACTGCGACATGCAAATGTTTTGTTTCTTCTGAGGAAAGAATCTGTATTCTTTTTTAAATACATTTAAAAAATGCAATTCTTTACAATTATATACAAATGACCTCTTCTACGATGAAAGGTTTTTAAATTTTTTGCACAAGTCAGGCATTAGGGTGGTACAACCGTCTTGTACGGAGCCCCTAAAGGGGCATGGTAAAAATATATATTTGAATGATTTTGCGTTCACTCAGAAAAGTATTGCGTTCCCCCAAGAAACTTTTGCATTCACTTGTGAAACTTTTGTGAAGGAAATAATATGAGGTGGGAGGAAAAACTACTGCGTGCAAACTCACAACCGCAATAGTTTTGCGAGAGAATGCAAACCTTCACAGGGGAAAGCAATATTTTTGTGAGTTGATGCAAAGTTTCTCTGGGGAACGCAATAGTTTTGCAGGAGAACGAGCATGTTTTGCGAGTGAACACAAAAGCATTAATGGGGATAGTTCACCCAAAAATGAAAATTACCCCATGATTTACTCACCCTCAAACCATCCTACAGTGTAAAAAATAAGTGTAATTTTAACTGTAAAATTTTGTAAAAACGCTACGGAAAAAAACTGTTAATACGTTAACAGTAAGTTCCCGTACTATATACACGGAAAAACGGTAAAATATCTAACCAGACATTTCATGTAATTTTACAGTTTTACCGTTTTTAGAAGTAAAAATAACAAATCAATGTATAATTTACAGTCAAAAACTGTTAACTGATATTCCCAGAATTCCCTGCATGACACTCCACATTTGAAAGTATTTTGTTTAAATAATCATGTTTTTTTAATAGTTTTTGTTATTAGTTATGTATATTTGGGCTTTATGTTACATCTTCTGTTGTTTAATGAAAGTTGAATGCATTATTTAAGTATCATGTGTGTTACCATGATGGTGTTTTGTGTTTGCATGAATGACTCTGTGCACCGTCTATATATTAGTATATACTTCTGCTTGCTTGTGGCGAAGCTACTTGTGATGAGCTTTGATTCTTCATGTGTCTTTCTCTTTTACCACCTGCATTATTATGGTGGTTGTCAGTATATGTTAAAGGTACGAAACAGATTTTAGTAGCAGTGTGTGTTGTTGAATTGACTGGTTTACATTCAAATTTTCTTGTTTGTAAATTACAGTTTTATACTGTAAAATCAACAGTTTTTGGCCGTAAATGTGTTTGCTGTTTTTCTGTATTTTTTACAAAATTATTCTGGCAACCACAGCTGCCAAAATTATTTTGTAAAAACTACAGATTTTTTTTTTACAGTGTAGATGTATTTAAACTTTCTTCTTTCAGATGAATACAATCGGGAGTTATTTAAAAAAAAAATGTCCTGGCTCTTCCAAGCTTTAGAATATGCTAGTCTCGCGAGAACCCAGTTTTGTTTACAGCAAAGGAAAGCCAGTCTCCTCTTGGCTTATATCAAATCCTCCGACAATTCTTCTACAAATCCTTGTTTTGTACTTCTATAATTCATGAGCGTTGTTTTGTTTTGCTCTTTCCTCTGTGCTTCCCCTGTCGTCACTTCTCACCGGAGCTTACGCTACGCCTACGTCCTACGTCATCTGCTGGAACGCCACTCTCTCGTGAATGCGCGTACAACAGTTACCGGAAGCTAGAGATTATGGTTTATAAAGTTTTAAATATGGATATTTGTCTTACACAAATGCATCGCTTCAGAAGGTCTTTATTAACCCACCAGAGCACTTTTTATGATATGGATGACTTTTTTTGGGCTCAAATCTGACCCCCATTCACTGCCAGTATAAAGTAAAAATTACATTTTTTAATATACCTACCTGTATTCTTCTGAAAGAAGGAAAGTCAATACACAGGATGGCTTGAGGTGAGTAAATTCTTTTCATTTTTGGATGAACCATCTCTTTAAAATATAATTCTCCTTCCGTCACCAATTTTCCATATGGGCTCTGTATTTCTGATATCATAGCAAAGAAAAAAAAGATTAAATACATTTAAAAATTTAAAAATTAGTGTCTGCAAAATCAAGGTCATGTGGTGTGACCAATATGCAGTGGGAAAAAAACATAAAAAAGAAAATTATATAGTAGACAGGACCCCCTGCATGACTGTGTGTCAGGGTCCTTAAGTCTCTTGAAATTTAGTTCAGGCTGCAAATTGTCATGCAGTACGACTTACCAAACACAATGATATTTAATAATTATTATATTTGGAAAAAAAAACGTTTTGCCCTGAAAAATATATTTAAAAACGCTTTTGAAAGTAATAATTCAGATATGTACTGTACACTCACATGTATTCAAGGTTTAAGGAAAATATTACTTTTTACTCGTTGGTTACACCACATCATATTTTATTAAATGGAATCACATTTATTTATGTATTTCCATTTGAAATAGAAGACGAGAGAACACTCCTAAGAATTCGTCATGTGTTTTAAACTAGATTTTATATTTATTTAGTTTTCTTTAATCCTTTTCTTTGTCTTGGACACTAATTAGTCACTGAGCCATTGGCTCCTAGTGTCGTCAGAGGATATTATGAGAGCCAAGATGAAGAGATCAGACTGTGCCCTGGCTCGGGTCTCAGCACTGATGTTTCTCTCATGGGAGAGAGAGAGTTTGGGGCTGCAGAGCCAAACTCCAGTCCTACGGTCCAAACCAGCACTTACAGAAGGTGTGAACCAACACTGAGAGCATCTCTTGGACTAATCACTGAGAATGATGCTACAGGATTGTGCAATAACTTGTTAAAACAAAAAATCTTTTGTAATGCAAAAACATCCTTATTTTCATTTTGAGAGTGCGAGGTCATATAGGCTTTGTCGTTCAGCCTCCACTTGTAACCAGGCCCTTGAGATCTTGCTCATGATCACTGGACTCCATATGAACTGTGATGAGCTGCAAGGATGCCACATTCCTGTGATCTATTGTTAGGAAGACCCTGAGCACATACAAAACAGCTCAATTAGACCTTCAAGTTGCCTAGCAGGTGGGCTTTTCCAGTGAGTTGAGGTAGTGACTCCTAAAATACCTCTGGCAGCTGCGGCAGCACCAACCAATGGAATAAATACACGCTAACAGATATCAAGGGGGGATATCATGGAAAATCATATATCATGTGTATTATAATTGCGAAGCTCACTCCACACAGACCATTTATTTGAAACAAAGATACAAAATGTCTCATTTAGACAATGTCACAGTTATGATGTCACATCCACCACAAGCAAATTACAATATGACTGTCCAAATTTACAAACCAGCCCCGATGAACAGCAATTCAAACAATACTAAATGGAGGTTAACCAGTCATAAGAGAGGTCATTTACAAGTCTTAAAGGAACATTCTAAAGATATAAAAGCACAGCTAGGGGTGTGTGATATATATTTTGTCTATGATAATATCATAATTGTTGTTTTAACGATGTGCAATCTAACATTAGCTGGAACATCCCAAACAAAAACACACAAAGAGAGTACAGGAGTACACTATGTGATGTAGGTTAGACTACCGTGTTTGTGTACTTGATTAAAATACATATAAGATTTTCCCCAAAATTCAAGATATGGGGGCAAAAATGCCCCCGTATGACTTTGTATTTTATATTCATATCTTCTGATATAGCAGATGACCTCATGTCTCATTCACCAATGAGAAAACATCACAGTACAAAGTACAATAATATTACAATAATAACGCCTTCCATTCTGGCTCGGTCTACATTAGCGTAACGGAACACGCTCATGACTTACCATGTTTGCACAAACAGGGTGCGCGGAGGTATGCAAATACATATGTTGACAGGCAGGTAGGACAGCCTATCGTAGCCCTCGGACCGAGGAACATGATTGGACGAACATTTTATGGTCCTACACCTTCCACAGATGATATAAATACTTTTTGTTCTACTTCACCAGTGAAAATAGTTCGAAACAAAGCCACAGCAAAACGGTTTTGCATCACTGAGCAACACAAGTGGTTTGTTTCTAAATTAATCATTCCTTTTGAGTGAATGAGTTGAATAAATGATTCAATGACTAACTTAATTTAGACATTCAAATGCTTTGTTCCTTAATGAGTCAAAATCAGTTCAAATCAGTTTGGGGGGGGGGGGGGGGGGGGGGGGGGGGGGGGGGGGGGGGGGGGGGGGGGGGGTGGTGGGGGGGGGGGGGGGGGGGGGGGGGGGGGGGGGGGGGGGGGGGGGGGGGGGGGGGGGGGGGGGGGGGGGAATTACTCACGCTCCTCATGCGCCACTTCTTGCGCCACTACCAGTGATTTAAATTTTATATTTAAAATGATACCCCCCCCCCCCCAAAATCATGTTAAATATTCAGAATCCAACGTTTTTTTTTTTATATATCAAAACATTATTTATGCATTTGTAACTCATTGTTGTTCTGTTTAATTTAATTATTTATTTTTGAGCTTTAAGTTTTTAATCTTTTTAACACATTTTTAACACAACCCTGACTAACAGTATAAGTGGACTTCACATAAACATGACTGTGTCTCAATGCTGCCTGGAGATACAGTATTAGGCCGGCGCAGTTTTGTTTAGCAAAGGTTCTGGGGCGCAGTATGATGCCATGATACCATGAGTCCAATGACGTGATGATATCACAGTTTATGAAACCACATTTCTCATGTACAGGGACTGGAGAGCTTCAGACCATCTGCTGGTGCACTGATCCAACACACCACCAATCTGTCATATTTTATGCATTATTAAATGTGATAATGTTGTCAATGGCATTGCTATAATTTATAACACTCTTCAAATCACATAAATACTCTATAATATATAGCATTCATTTATTATGTATAGTAGGGTGTGTTATGAATCCTCACTGCCAAAGACAAAAATGTTTCACATCTATTTTTAATTTCCAATCCACTAGATCACAGAAGCACTAACTTAATGGTCAGATGAGGGATTCTGGATGGATGCTAGACTGTAAGGTCACACACAACCAGCTTTGTTTGCATGTACAAACCCGATTCCAAAAAAGTTGGGACACTGTACAAATTGTGAATAAAAACAGAATGCAATGATGTGGAAGTTTCAAATTTCAATATTTAATTCAGAATACAACATAGATGACATATCAAATGTTTAAACTGAGAAAATGTATCATTTTTAAGGGAAAAATAAGTTGATTTTAAATTTCATGGCATCAACACATCTCAAAAAAGTTGGGACAAGGCCATGTTTACCACTGTGTGGCATCCCCTCTTCTTTTTATAACAGTCTGCAAACGTCTGGGGACTGAGGAGACAAGTTGCTCAAGTTTAGGAATAGGAATGTTGTCCCATTCTTGTCTAATACAGGACAGGCTTCTAGTTGCTCAACTGTCTAAGGTCTTCTTTGTCACATCTTCCTCTATGAAGCGCCAAATGTTTTCTATGGGTGAAAAATCTGGACTGCAGGCTGGCCATTTCAGTACCAGGATCCTTCTTCTACGCAGCCATGATGTTGTAAGTGATGCAGTATGTGGTCTGGCATTGTAATGTTGGAAAATGCAAGGACTTCCCTGAAAGACGACGTCTGGATGGGAGCATACAGTATGTTGTTCTAGAACTTGGATATACCTTTCAGCATTGATGGTGCCTTTCCAGATGTGTAAGCTGCCCATGCCACACGCACTCATGCAACCCCATACCATCAGAGATGCAGGCTTCTGAACTGAGCGCTGATAACAACTTGGATTGTCCTTGTACTCTTTAGTCCGGATGACATGGCGTCCCAGTGTTCCAAAAAGAACTTCAAATTTTGATTTGTTTGACCACAGAACAGTTTTCCACTTTGCACAGTCCATTTTAAATGAGCCTTGGACCAGAGAAAACGCCTGCGCTTCTGGATCATGTTTAGATACGGCTTCTTTTTTGACCTATAGAGTTTTAGCCGGCAACGGCGAATGGCACGGTGGATTGTGTTCACCGACAATGTTTTCTGGAAGTATTCCTGAGCCCATGTTGTGATTTCCATTACAGTAGCATTCCTGTATGTGATGCAGTACCATCTAAGGGCCCGAAGATCACGGGAACCAGTATGGTTTTCCGGCCTTGACCCACAGAGATTGTTCCAGATTCTCTGAATCTTTGGATGATATTATGCACTGTAGATGATGATAACTTCAAACTCTTTGCAATTTTTCTCTGAGAAACTCCTTTCTGATATTGCTCCACTATTTTCGCCGCAGCATTGGGGGAATTGGTGATCCTCTGCCCATCTTGACTTCTGAGAGACACTGCCACTCTGAGAGGCTCTTTTTATACCCAATCATGTTGCCAATTGACCTAATAAGTTGCAAATTGGTCCTCCAGCTGTTCCTTATATGTACATTTAACTTTTCCGGCCTCTTATTGCTACCTGTCCCAACTTTTTTGGAATGTGTAGCTCTCATGAAATCCAAAATGAGCCAATATTTGGCATGACATTTCAAAATGTCTCACTTTCAACATTTGATATGTTATCTATATTCTATTGTGAATAAAATATAAGTTTATGAGATTTGTAAATTATTCCATTCCTTTTTTACTCACAATTTATACAGTGTCCCAACTTTTTTGGAATTAGGTTTGTATGTGTCGGTTCAGATGAGACGGGACACTTAACCCTGCGTTCTAAGCACTATATGGTCGGACAGATTGGCTTCGCCCCCCATCTCTGGGATGTGCCTTTTTGACACGAGTGAATCCGGACACTGATGTGATATGGTTTCATCTTAAGCTCGGCTGCGCAGCCTCCCACCCATCCATCCGAAAGCTATTCTTAGCCCCACTCAAGCATGTGTATGAGCACGCATGTGCGTAAGCATCACATGAATCTACGCTCATAACTCTCCGCCTGACATTTTAGATCAGCCCTGAGGTGAGACTCAGAGGCCTGGAGTTTTCTTCATTAAAAGAGCACTGTGGCCAATCCCACCGCACATTATATACTGCATCTTTTTAGCTTCAGGGTACAATGATCTAAAGGAGACAAGTTAACAAAAGAAACCCTGATAACACTGGAAACACTGCTGAATGCAGATGGGTGTAAAATATGCATAACACTTTAAACACAACATGAAATCACCCCTGAATTGATCCTTTTGACTTTTTTAAAGCTAATGTAATTTTTCCATGTTAAAATATTTTCTTCCATTTTAATATGAAGGTTGATTTTCTTGAAAAATTTAACGCTGTATCTTTTTAGCTCAAAACAGTATAAAAAAATGGCTTGCTTGCTTATTTAGTTATTTATTTATTTGTAGACAGTAAAGACATTTCTAATATGAATGCTGTTCTTTTGATCTCCATATTAATCAAATAATCCTAAAAAATAAAATGCATCACAGTTTCCACAAAAATATGAGGCAGTTTGAACATTGATAATAATCAGAAATGTTTCTTTAGCAGCAAATCAGCATATTAGAATGATTTCTGAAGGATCATGTGATTGAAGACTGGAGTAATGATGCTGAAAATTCAGCTTTGCAATCAAAGAAAACATTTTTAAATGTAACATTTACATATTACATTTCCCATTTAATATAAAAAAATATATATTACTTGAATTGTAGAATTGAATTTGAATTGTAACAATATTGTAAACAAATGATGTTTTTAATTGTATTTTTAATCAAATAAATGCAGTTTTGGGCAGCATACGAGATTAAAATTTTAATGATTCCAAATTTTCGAAATGATATACACATACACGCGCATACATATATATATTGTGAAGTCTAAAATTAAATTTTTTATTTTATTGTTCATTTAATTAGTAGATCGTAAATAAAATAACAGCAGGTACTAACTTTATCTATAATCAAAATATATTTAAATAATAGTAAAAATGGTGGCACATGTACTCACGGTTTATGACTGCTGGTTTATCATTTTCCCTGTTTTTTTATGACTCAAACCTGATGAATAAAATCAAGTTCCCTCGACTAAATTCGACACGAGCAACTATAACAATTCTGAGTGTCCTTCTCTCTAGTGGAGCTGATGTCCTGTAGCTTCCCTGCTGGAATGTCTTTGCTCGTCTATAAACATCCTCTATTTCACAGACTCTTCAACTGATGTGGTGGAATTTGGAGGTTTTTGATTTGCTGAGAGAGAAACTGTAAACTTGACTTGGTGCCCCATGGCCAAGATAAGCAATTTTGGGGGGGAAATATCTTTTCATGATAAAAATATGACTGCAAAAGGGCACTTTAGTCATCTTATATATTGTTTGTCTTTCTTTAATGACTTCCCACAGAACTAACAGAGATTAATCACCCTAAGTCTCTCTTTTATTCAGCTAAAATCAGAGAGACCATTCTTTATTTTCACTCTTACCACTCAGTTTGAATGATCTTGACTCTCACTGTCCAACACAAGCTGACTGTGAGTCATGTGACCTCTAAGAGCGTGAAACAGCCATGCACAGCTGCAACTCAGCTATAGATCTTCTATATATGAAGGATGCACTCAGATGTGGGGAATTATAGAGACACCTGCGCGTCTACTAAAATGCTATGCTGTCTTCGGAGTCTAAGCGCAGCTAAGCACATTCCCTGAGCTGCTTCCGCTCACAAAGCCCGGACTGTTAGCAAACAAACTCAATAGGCCAACACAGGGGCTGGTTTCATCCGCTGAATGACTGGAGTCTTCATGACCCACAGCAAACGGATCACTGAATATCAATCTGTGTCCACATGTATCCGCTATTTACAGGCTTTACTTTATATGCAACCAAAACAACAAATGTGAGGCGCTTTATCTGGGAAACTGAAAGAACAGAGGATCTTTTTTTCGAGTCGGAGACACAGACAAATTCGTTTGGTTTCATAACGAGAGGGAAGACTGGTTGGTTCGGGTGCACAATGCTTTAGCAAAATGTAGGATTTTGCGTGTTCACATTCTTGATTCAACATTTGCTCTAAATGACCAAATCAAAATGATTTCGGAGGATGTTTCATTTACGGAACGTGCATGAACGATTGCTTTTTTGAGAAACAGTTGATATTTAAATGACAAAAGCATGCAATATGTGTCCAGTTATACATTTTTTTTAAATGTATGGCATTGCTCCATTCCTACACTGTAAAAAATGACAGTGAATTTAACGGTAAAAGACTGTAAAAATGCTACAGTAAAAACCTGTTAAATGGTTAACGGTAAATTCCCCTACTATATACGGTGAAAAACTGTATTGGACATTACATGTATTGGACATAAAATTTACGGTAGTATACCGTTTTTGGAAGTGAAAAAATACTGTATAATTTACAGTGGACTAACTGTAAATTGACACTCCCAGAATTCCATGCTTGACACTTCATATTTGATGTTTTTTTGTTGAAATAACTATATTTCTTCTTAGTTTTTTCTTATCAGTTTTGTATATTAGGGTTGTGTGTTAGACCTAATGTTGTTAAATTAATGTTTATTGCATTATTTCAGTTTCATGTGTGTTACCATGATGGTGTTTAGTGTCTGTGTGAATGACGCTGTGCACCTTCTATATATGTTATTATTTAAAAGCTGCTTGTGATGGGCTTTGGTTCATCATGTGACTTTCTCATCACCGCCTGCATTTGGTGGTTATCAGTGTATTACAAAGGTACAAAACAGATTTCAGTACTTCAATAAGGTTGGTATATTAACATTATATCAGTTAATGAAAATACAGTATTTAACTGTAAATTTAAGTAAAAACCAGAAATCCTAAAACGTTGCTACTGTATTTTTTAAGGTAAAATTCCGGCAACCACAGCTGCCAGTTTTTTACCGTAAATTTTACGGAATTTCTTTTACAGTGTACTTACAGCACAGTATATTCTCTGTTATCTAAAAACAGATTTTGTCATGGTTATTACAGCTTGGCTTTGCGCTGTCCCTTTTTCTGTCAGACCAGCAATAACTGTCAAATTATATATGAGCATCTATAATAGTTGACATTTCTCTAGCATTTTGACTGAGAGTGCCACAAAATAAATATGGGATTGCTTTTTCTGCAAAGTACGGTATATCTGCGGTGCTGCCTTAAAAAAAGAGATACAGTCGGTATAGTATCACCCCCTTTAAAATTATCACATTTTGTTGCTTTGCAGCCTGAAATGAAGACTTGTAAACTCAATCAGGTGTAGCTAATCACAGTCTAAATGGCACACAAAGGGCCTCATTTACGAAACGAACGTAAGACAGAAAATTGGGCATACGGTCGTTTCAACGCAAAACTTGGAATTGATCAATATGGACGTGAGCGGTGGCTACGATCAAATCTCATGTCTGGTCTCACGTCAGGTTTTTGAGTAACCTGAACTTGCGCGCAGCATAGTAAATCTGGTGGAGAATTCGAGAATGACAGCATTTTGTTCATTTTTTATTTTCCTGACCGTCAAACGAAGCTCATTAGTCGATCGTTAACCAGTAAGATTCGAATGTCTTTTTTTTTTTGCTTTTAGGCATGAATGCAGCGGTAAACAAGATCATGAGGATTCAATCGTCGCATCATGCACCTGCAGCGCTTCTGTGAAACATAAAAGTTATACAGTTTATTTTAAAAGGTCCGCTGTAAAATCAGCGTGCAGAGCCCAAACAAATATTTTTGTGCATGTGAAGGATTTTACACAGATATTAGAACATAATTGAAGTATAAAGCCATTTTAGGCTACATAATGAATAATAGTTATGCAAACAAATGTTACAAATATGGCAAAAAATGGATACATTTGGATTCTTGTGTTATGAGACAGACTCGTGAGCCCAATGCCGTTTCAGTTTTGCTTGACATTTGTATGCTGTTTATAATGAATGCCACTATAGCCTAATTTGTGTTTTATTTTAGAGTTTAATATATAATTTTATAACTACTTATTTTTCATTCTTGTTCTGTTGTGAATAGCGTTAAATGTAAAATATTTGTTGTAGAGTGAGGGGAAATAAATAGGCTGTTTATATTTACCAGTATTATAAATTACATATATTAATGTAGCCTAAATGTTTGCAATTACAAGGTTAACGGGTGTTTTGGAGTAAGATCAATTTCTCTTTCATGAGATTACTTCCTCTTTTTGAACGGGTTTCGTTTCTCCGTGTCGTAAAAATCTAGGGGCGAGGCTTCTAAACCGGGGTGTTTTTAGTGGCGTGATATTCAAATGACGATTGTTTTCTGCCGCCACATTTATCAACGTGCGATCATTCGTACGATGAGATTGGCGGCATACGAATGTTTCATTAATCACACGTGAACTCTGTCGTAAGTTGATTTGTGCGCACGGATCTGCGCTAGTTTCTTCGTTAGATTGATAAATGAGGCCCAAAGCCATTTTAATTTCAACTGTGATCAGCTGTGGTCATTTTGATTAGCTCAGCATGAAATGAGCTTTCCTGGAGCATTTCAGTCCTTGGTAGTGCAACTGAAGCAAACAATCAACTATGGGTGGCAAGGCACTGTTAAAAGATGTCTGGGATAAAGTTGTGGACAGACACAAGTCCACAAAACCACACAGTATTGTTTACATGCTCGCTTATTGCGAGAAAGCTGCTTAAGATGCGAAAGTGGCATTCAGGTTTGTCATGCTCTTAACCCACACTTGAATGTAAAATGTTGCTTTTTGCAATAACTCTAATTTAAGAAATTTTAAGAGCATGTAAATTGGGTCCGTGAGTCATAACACCATGACATTTGCTGCGTCACATTGTGCGTAAGATCAAGGGCTCTGCGGGTGGCCATGTAGACTCATTAGCATAAACCTCCACACGTCACTGGAGTTTGTTGGATCATCCTGGTATTACACTGCCTTTTAAATCAGAGAGCGTCATTGAGAGATAATGACAAGGGTCTCACCCTCCAAACCCACAGAGAGCGTGAGAGCCTCCCAGATCATGCCGTCATACTTCAACATGCTAACTGTAACATGAAGGTATGATCCCGTTTATCACCCCTTTAACTCGCTGCACTGGGAGAAGCACGTTAACAGCATTATAATGACTTTCAGATGGTGTAGAGCAGTGATGGGCAAACTTGGCCCTTCCAGGCCACTTTCCTGCAGAGATTTGATCCAACCCTGAAAAAACTCACCTGCCTGTAGCTTTCTAGTAGTCTTGAAGACAATGATTAGCTGGTTCAGGTGTGTTTGATTAGAGTTGGAGCTAAACTCTGAAGGAAAGTGACCTGGAAGGGCCAAGTTTGCCCACCCCTGGTGTAGAGGAAGAATCTTCAGCTGCACTGGATTACAGGATCAGATGCCGCCCATTAGCTGTAAAGCATCTGTTAGTGAGGGTGTGTGTAGCTGTCCTGTTTAATGGAGTGAGCTGTTCCCAATCCCCAAATCTTGGAACATGGGAAAATGGGCCACAGCAGTTGGAGAAAATCTAGAGTTGAGAACAAATGACAGTTGCCAGATGTTCCCATCTGTCTTAAGCAACATCTTCTGTAGACTAAGGTCCATGAGAGTCACTGTTGTGAGAATTATTGCCCTAGTCCACGTTGTGGAATGAGATCCAAACATCTGAACAGGTGAATGAGCAGATGAGAAGGTGGCAGAACCCTGAGGTGTTTAACCAAATAGTTCCCTCAGGAGCAGGACTGTTTGCTTGAGCGACAGTTCAGAGAAAAACCAACTCAAGTGCAAAGACCTCATTTGTGGTGAGAGAAAAACAAGTACTAAAAATGTTGGCCAGGCTAGGTTTACTTTGGCCTCAATCTTTCCACTGCAAACTGCAGGGGAGCAAATGACACCTTTTCCCTAAGTGAGCTAAAGACTTATGCCAAGTATTAGGCAACGTTATGTGGCTTAAAACCATTAAACATCTGCACAGAGTACTTGATCATTTCTGAAGCAAAAACACAGCATTCGTGTTTATAAAGCACTATATTTGTACTGTTTTATGGCTCTCCATTCCTGTTCCTTAATGTTCAAATATTACATTACTGTTTCACTGCCTATGCTAGTGTTGTGTACAGAGTATGCGTTGAGCAAATAAGCATCATGCTTGTTTGGTCAAAATTAGTTTTGCTTCATACAATAATTTTAATTATGTTGTAACATCAAGATAGTCATATCACACTACACACAAGTCAAATATAATGGGGTCAATTACAAATAAAAGTGTCCAAGAAAAAAAAAAGTTCTTAGAAAAGCTTTTTGTTTGCAATCATTTTGGTTTCATATGGGTTTGAAAAACTTTTATTCAATTTTCAAGAAAAGTTGCAATGTGATTAATCTAAGTATGTCATATGGTGTGACTATCAAAAAAGTAATAACATATTTTCCCTACACCTTGAATGCATGTGAGTGTAAGCATCTTAATATTTGCTCTCTGAAAATAAATTTCTTGAGGTAAAAAGTGTTTTTACAAAAATCATGGATTATTAATTCATTTACAGTGGGGAAAAAAAGTATTTAGTCAGCCACCAATTGTGCAAGTTCTCCCACTTAAAAAGATGAGAGAGGCCTGTAATTTTCATCATAGGTATACCTCAACTATGAGAGACAAAATGAGAAAAAAAATCCAGAAAACCACATTGTAGGATTTTTAAAGAATTTATTTGCAAATTATGGTGGAAAATAAGTATTTGGTCAATAACAAAATTTCATCTCAATACTTTGTTATATACCCTTTGTTGGCAATGACAGAGGTCAAACGTTTTCTGTAAGTCTTCACAAGGTTTTCACACACTGTTGCTGGTATTTTGGCCCATTCCTCCATGCAGATCTCCTCTAGAGCAGTAATGTTTTGGGACTGTAGCTGGGCAACACGGATTTTCAACTCCAAAAGATTTTCTATGGGGTTGAGATCTAGAGACTGTCTAGGCCACTCCAGGACCTTGAAATCCTTCTTACGAAGCCACTCCTTCGTTGCCCCGGGCGGTGTGTTTGGGATCATTGTCATGCTGAAGACCCAGCCACGTTTCATCTTCAAATGCCCTTGCTGATGGAAGGAGGTTATCACTCAAAATCTCACGATACATGGCCTCATTCATTCTTTCGTTTACACGGATCAGTCGTTCTGGTTCCTTTGCAGAAAAACAGCCCCAAAGCATGATGTTTCCACCCCCATGCTTCACAGTAGGTATGGTGTTCTTTGGATGCAACTCAGCATTCTTTCTCCTCCAAACACGACAAGTTGAGCTTTTACCAAAAAGTTCTATTTTGGTTACATCTGACCATATGACATTCTCCCAATCCTCTTCTGGAATCATCCAAATGCTCTCTAGCAAACTTCAGACGGGCATGGAAATGTACTGGCTTAAGCAGGGGGACACGTCTGGCACTGCAGGATTTGAGTCCCTGGCGCGCAGTGTGTTACTGATGGTAGCCTATGTTACTTTGGTCCCAGCCCTCTGCAGGTCATTCACTAGGTCCCCACGTGTGGTTCTGGGATTTTTGCTCACACTTCTTGTGATCATTTTGACCCCACGGGGTGAGATCTTGCGTGGAGCCCCAGATCGAGGGAGATTATCAGTGGTCTTGTATGTCTTCCATTTTCTAATAATTGCTCCCACAATTGATTTCTTCACACCAAGCTGCTTACCTATTGCAGATTCAGTCTTCCAAGCCTGGTGCAGGTCTACAATTTGTTTCTGGTGTCCTTTGACAGCTCTTTGGTCTTGGCCATGGTGGAGTTTGGAGTGTGACTGTTTGAGGTTGTGGACAGGTGTCTTTTATACTGATAACAAGTTCAAACAGATGCCATTAATACAGGTAACGAGTGGAGGACAGAGGAGCCTCTTAAAGCAGAAGTTACAGGTCTGTGAGAGCCAGAAATTTGTTTGTTTGTAGGTGACCAAATACTTATACTTTACCGAGGAATTTACCAATTAATTCTTTAAAAATCCTACAATGTGATTTTCTGGATTTTTTCTCATTTTATCTCTCATAGTTGAGGTATACATATGAAGAAAATTACAGGCCTCTCTCATCTTTTTAAGTGGGAGAAAACTTGCACAATTGGTGGCTGACTAAATACTTTTTTGCCCCACTGTATATCATATCGAGTTTTCAGGAATCACACCACATGACATAACATTTCACACCCTGAACGAACTTTGTCCTGTTACAAAAATGTCAAACTAGGGGTTCTCTCTATATCATTTCTTTTTTTCCTTTATATTGGTTGCACCATATGACTTTGTAGGTTGCACCACATGATTCTGATTAAGGGCTGTGATAAAGTATAGTTATGCCATTAATTTATTATTATATTATAATAATTATATATTAATAATACTATGACTGTCTTGGAAAGAACTTAATGGCATTAAACCACCTGGGTATTATAACCTGCATCATCCATGAGGAATACAGAGCAGCGCTAAAGACCGAATCATCACCATCCTCTGCGCTAACGTAGTCTGTCACGGCCCATCTGCAGGGTTGAATAATCAAGTTGTCCTGTAATGGCTACTGACTACATGGGAATCGTATGTTTTAAGAGGATGTTTTTTTCCGGGAAAATGGTTGTTTTTACTGGATGTTTTAGCAAACATATCTGGGATTAAGGCCCAATCCCAATTATACCCCTTAGCCCTTCCCCTTTCCCCTCCGTTTCGTGCGTTCACATGAAGGGGTAGGGGTGTTTCAATTCTCTTTTGGTTGGAGGGGTAGGGGTAGGGGAAAGGCCAGACAGCCCTTCAAACGAAAATTTTTCGGGACCACACTTCAAACAAAAGGGTATGAATTATCTCAGCATAAACCGGCTACAGCGGCAACATGGCTGCCCGAGCGAACAAAAAGACGCATAAATGTAAGCATTTTTGGCATTAATAAAAATTTTAACGAAAAGTAATAAATTGTTTTGTTACATTCAATCGTGAGTTCAAATTTACGGTCATGTTACTCAAAGAAACGTTTGCAAAAAATCGCTAAAGTTTGCTAACTAACGTCATATCATTACAGACTGCACGAAAGTGCCACAACATATTTTCATGTCTGAACAGGGCGATAACCAACGTAGACATTGAAGAGGGCTAGTCCCCCCAATTGAAGTATAAATCGCTAACCCTTTTCTCCATATCGCAATCCGAGATGAGAGGAGAGTAGCGAGAGGAGAGATGAAATGCGTGTATGCGCGTCTGTGCGTTTCTCTTTTTAGAGTGAGCTTACTTAAAAAACAGCGAGTTATTTCCTCTCGTTGTGAAATATAATGTAGCGATGCAGTATTTAAACTGTTATTAATAAAAGTTGTGGGGCAACGTTGACAAGTTTCTTTTCTCCTGGATGTGTGAGTGCGCAATCACTGATTATATATAATATATATATATATATATATATAATACTGTGGTTGTGTGTGTCAGTAAGCAACGCATAATTATAGACGGTAATTAAAAGCTAATGCAACCGCACACATATAGGTGTGTGTATTGTAGGAGCTAGACGGCGTATGACGTATAGTAGTGGTGTCCCAATTCTTAGGGGAATATTTTCACCCCTACCCCTTGACACTGTTTCAAGGGACAGGGGAAAAAAAGGGGGTTGGCGGAGGGGTAGGGGAAGGGGAAGGGGTATAAAATAGAATTGGGATTGGGCCTAAGTGAGATCAAACAGAAAAACCAGGCATGTTTTCTGCCACTGAAAACATTAGCATGTCATATCATATCTGATGGAGCCTCAACTTCGGTAGAAGCTCTCTAGCCACTTTAAACCCAATCTTATTTTCAATTGCTTGCTTTAGTTCTGTTGATGTGGAGCACCACAAACCAATAATTACACCTGATCATAAGTCATAAATGTACTTTCGATGCAATTTATTGGGCTTAACAATACGCACTACAGATCAACGTGGCGTCAGAATGCATGGAAGTCTAAGAGTACTCAGGCCCACCCATGCAGCATGTTCACCAGCCAGACGATTCAAACCCATGCCAGAACGACTGTGGTTTGATTTCTCTCCAGAAACCACAAATATCTTGTAGAGGGAGACTAAAAAATCTAGAATAAAAAAAAACACCCTCTGCTCAAAGCAATCCAGTAGCGTACAGCCATTAACCACAACGGTTAAATGACCATAGGACACATTGTTTGTAAAAAGCGCATCAACATTTCATAACAAAGCCAGATGCAGTATGGTTTTGCCATCTGGGTGCAGAATTCCTTGGCATCGCCACCTACAGATGATCAATTCTACAACAACCCTCCTTTCTCAGGATTAGTTGTACAAAACTTCCAGAAACAAGCGAACTTCTAGAACAGGCTGCCAACTTTTTTCTGGCTAGTAAAAAGTATGACTTCCCATAATCATGTTCCGAACAGGCATACTTTTTACGAGCTATAGGTCATGACAGATGACTAGTTGTCAATAGTTTCCTGTATCCATGCTCTATCCTATATAGCTTATATAGTTTGTGTGGCAAAACTGTCTTGCAACAGCTGCATCATGAAATTCATCACATTTAAAGCACCGTTGCTATAGCCACTGACATTCCGATTCATGTTTTTGGCGGTTGCGTCACGTCTTATGTGAGTTTTTAAACGTCCTGCTGTTTTGAACAATTCAGAGCGGCTGATGAGGCCATCTAGTACCCTAAAGACATAGACATTTGTAATGTCTGACGAGACAAAAACATACAATTGAACAACTGAACATTTGCATAGTGTGTAGGCTAAGCACGCTAAAAAGGGGGGGCAAAAAAATTTTTTTTATCGGCTTTAAAGACTTAAGTCGAGTCCCCCGTTCCCTGCTCCTCCCCATCATGGCGGATGGTAGCAGGCTCCGGCCTCAGGCGAACGGCGGCGACTCCTCCGCTCCCTTACGGATGGCAGCAGTCCCTCCACATCCCAGGCGGCCGGCAGCGAGTTCGTCCGCCCCCCCGGCAACTCACTCCAGCCCACCACCTCGAGCGTCCATGGCGGCAGACTGCTCCGCCATGCTCGATGGCACCGCGGATTCACCACAGCGGCGAGGGATCTCTGGCAGCGTGTCCCTCCTTCCTCCCGGGTTTCGGCACTAACAAAATGCGCACTGCTCAATTTCTTTTTTGGGTTAACTATTTCTTTAATTATACAGACGTATTAGTTGATTTGCTGTTCTGACAACCTACAAACTAGTCAATAAAAAAAAATAATTGACCAAAAAAAAAAACTTTTTTTACACATTCCTTCTTTATACAGGTAAACCACCAACACAAGACATTCCTGCGCTGCAACCAAGCAGCAGAGATGAGCGTATTACCCAGGCTGTAAAGAATGCCTGAAAGAATGCGCACATCAAGCGCTAAGTCTTAATCCTGAGAAACAGTGACTGATCTCAGCTTTGGAAAACATATCCCATCTAAAAAAATGAGAAAAGAGCTTTTATCAGCTTCTTTTCCTCAAGAACAATTCCTCCACAAACAAAACCAAACATCAGCTTCAGCCCATTGGCAACGGCTCTCTGGGGATTGACGGACAACTCACAGGAAGTTCAGAGAGAAGCACTGGCTAGTGTGTAACTTTTCGGACTGGACAGTGCCAGAACTCTGGAGCGAGAGACTAATTCTCTTAGCGGGGTGTTGTGTTTGGCACGGGGACCTGGAGCAGACGGATAAGCCTTGACACGTTGCTCCTCGCAGGGAAGGCTGCCCTGAGAGGAAGCAATCTTTAGCACTGTCCAACAGACCCAACGAGCCATCTAGACGGAGAACGACCAATATGGGGTTGGCAAAATGGCAAATGAATCAGTCTCTATTGTAATTTAAACTCAGTCAATAGTTTGATATTGTGTCATTGTTGGTGGTGATTTGATCATAAAAGTGGTCGTTCATCACTGTACACAGTCCCTCAACATTTGTATTTCAAATAAAATGTTGTAAAGTTGTGTTGCATCTCAGAGCTGGTTGGTTTGGTTCAAGACTTAAAACTCTTTATTAATTTTAATATTTGAGGAGAAAATGAATTGGAAATATACCCATGTCACTAGACAAAATGAATAAGTGGTCACTATCGCTCATCCTAGCGATTCCCGTGTTTTTGCAGTCAGATTTTATTGTTCACATTTTTTTTAACTTTTCACAGATGGATGAATCTCATTTTTAGAAGCATGTATCTAAATTATAATAATAAAATATAATGACAGCAAATCTATGACGTTGTTTTAGTGCCATGTAAAATAGTCAGACAATTTTGAGAATAAAGTCAAAATTACGAGAATATAAATCGTAGAAATATGAGATTAAAGTTGTAATATTTTGAGAATAAAATTGTTGCATTATGAGATTAAAGTTGTAGTATTTCAAGAATAAAGTCATAGCAATATGAGAATATAGTCATAATATTTTGAGAATAAAGTAGTATATTGCATGAATAAAGTCAATTAAAGTGAATCAACTTTAATCTCATATTGCTATGACTTTATTCTTGTAATTTTGACTTTATTCTCAAAACATGTCTTTAATCTTGTAATCTTAGATTTATTTATTTATTTTTATTTTACATGGTACTAAAACGCTAGTACAAATCAGACATGCACTAAATTTCTGAAATTAAATAGATATTTTACTCAATTAAATTCCAGATTTTACATGCAAATATGCAAAATTAGTAGATTTTGCAGCTAATGCCAAAAATAGTCAAATATTGTCAGATTAATTTGCCTGGACAATATTCAGTTCATCACATGTTAGAACAGGTTTTTTGAATCAATCTTAATGTCAGCAGTGATGTATTTAACTTGAAGGAGTTCATAACAGTTGTGTTCACACAAAACCCTTATTTAGCTATGAAAACATTTTTGTGAGGAAAACTATCCTATGGATAGTGACTACACAAGGGGAATGTGGGAACATACTGCAGTACAATGAAATCTAATAACAGGACAGCAAAACCCTAATGAGGGGTAAAATGAAGCACCAATATGAGATTGAACATTTACAAAAAATGATTATGGAATTTATTGATCAACAAGTGATGCTTGAAACTTTGTGTTAATATATTTCACTACAGTGTAAATAGCTTTTCCAGTTACATTAGTATCATCAGCAGATTTAATCAAATCAATGGTGTCAAGATTTGTCCAATTTATTTTTGTCGTCTTTGTGCCAAAGTGAAGTATTATAAGTATATATACTGGTATTGGTACCAACAACTGAAACGTAAGTACCGTGAAAACACTAGTATGAACTGAATTTTGAAACAATTTTTTATGAATTAAAAGTGTCATGTGATTGACCCAAAACTAAATTACGACTGTTTTTCGTACAAGAAACCTTGACTGCCATTAAGTGGACTTCGGGGAAAAATATCAAATGCTATAAAAGTGTTTAAATACTTCAGAAGATTTACTGCAAAAATTCCAACTTTAGTTTCTCATTCCTTCCCTCAACAAATACACTCACTTATTCTCTCTCTCTTCCTTCCAAGGTCAATATATAATCGAGCCGTGTCCTCCGCTGTTACCGGGTTCAGTCCAGTGTCTCTAAGGACACATGAGCTGGTTCTGCAACTGGGGCTCCAGAGCACACCAAGCATGTAGTATATTGAGCGTATACTTCCTTCCCACCTGCGAGAGCGAGACCATCCATTAGAAGAGCGACAACGTTTCAGCTGTTCTGATTTTCCACCAGGACCTGCTCTTAAACCACGCGGACTCAAACTGACAGCCCTGGAAGCTCTGGAAAATGTGCGACTATTGCTCAGCTTTACATCCTTTTGGTCTTGTGAAATTCCCACAGTGGAGGTTCATACTGTGTTTAACGTTCTTGCAAGATCTGTGTAAGTCATCTGTGGCGTTATGTAGCCTGATTACATAGAAATAAATTCCAACGTGCACTGTTAGCTATTTCAAAGGCTGTTATAATCTGACACTACGGACACTGAAATTCAAAATGGATTACATTCAATATTCCATTTCCGTATGACAAACTAAATATACAATCTGTAAGCACTGTAATACATTTATCCAAAGCAACTTACAGTGCACACTCAGTACAAGGACAATCCTCCAGAAACATTCTGGTTAAGGCCTTGTTCAAGATGAGTTCGACTGCACGAGATGCCCTTTCCCAGTTTTTCAAATGTGAAAATGACTCAATGGAAGTACTTCTTTGAGTTACAGGCATGCCCACTTTGAAAACCAAAAAACCAAAGGGCTTTTCACACTGTGCTGAACCCTGGGTTATCGACATTCTAAACCCTGTTTTTAACCCCGGGTAAAGATGCGTTTCACACTTGTAATTTAGATACGGGGTTAGCACCGTTTTTTAGCAGCGCTTCCGCAGTGTTAACCCCTGGATTGCAGTGCAAAACATGTACAGATTGAAACCATGTGGCGTTAGAATGCTAGAACGCCTAGATGCTTAGCAACCGTAAGAAAATCGTGTGCCTCATATTCACATGCTTTGGAGGGTCACGGAAACACAGTGCATTGTAGAAACAGTTGTTTCAACATTTTAAGTGAAAAATGTCAAATTGTGACAGAAAAAATACCTATATAGTCCACCGAGAGTCCATTCTGGAAAAACATGATAATACGGTCTGCAATAATACGAGGAAGTGCAATGCTAGAGCCATTGTGTAAACAGGTCAAGCTGTGCTTGTCCAATCAATGACACTGATATAGCAAATATGCAAATAAGAACATTATCCTGGGGTTACAGTATGAAACATCAGCTTATGAATACAGAGAATTAATTGTCAAGTGTGAAAAGCCCAAAAAAGAGATTATTTTCCCATTTTTGAACTGTTACGATTGGAATATTATGCAGCAGGGATTGCTAAAGTCAACAGGTTTTTACTAATAGACCTCAAAAATCAAATAATGATCAAAAAGTTATTTTCCCCCTCCTGTAATTTGGCTACAAATCTCAAAGTGAAAATTGTCATTTTGGCCCCCCTCTACAAAACGGTGCATTACTAAGTAAATATTCATCCATTACAATACTTTAGCTTTCTACAGAAAACAAAATATTAACAAAATCAAACATTTTTGTTAACAAAGTTTCTGAAGTTTGATTGATTTGACATGGAATTGACCGAGTGCTGAGAGAGAAACTATAAATCACCACCGTTTTAAACACAAAAACAGCTTTGGCAGCCAGTAGCCGAAGGAAACTTTTGGAAAATTAATAGAAGTCTAACAGAGAGCATGTTAATCACTGCATGCAGCGTCACTGAGAACACAAATGATTCTTAAACACACGTGTGGGTCAGTAACCATAACCAACCATCATCAATTGCTGATATTATTAAAAATGGAGCCACTGTTATTTGAAGATGAAACAGATCCCTGGTGAAAAACATTACGAATCACACTTGCATCATAGCCATGGAATCTTGTGGTCCACTTTTCAAAACATCTAAAAATGACCCAACCATTCTTAGCTCTTCTGCTGCATAAGCACAAAATAAACTGTGACATCTATACAACAAATATGTAGACAACAGACTGAAGGATCGCTCAGTGCTACATCTGCTTGAGATATTGAGATACACTTATTTTAAAGTGCTCAAACACAACATTTCGGAGGGATGAAAAGTCTCACAATTGCCTGAGACGAGTCTACATTGCCCATGTCACTCTTTTCTCCTATGTTTCAGTGATTCATTTGTGGCCAAAAACAACATATCATGTACGAGCTGCAGACAGTATGGGTTTGCGTTAAACAGCAGCACATGTTTTCATGTGCAACATAGTTCTGGAATGCTAAAGAACTGCATTAGGAACGACATGACAAGCAGAACTAGTTGTTTGGGTTTGAAGCACTGAAAGTGTGAAGTCATTTTTCATATGGCTTCTTTTCTGTATAACGCCGTATTCATTTTACACTAAGTAATGGAGTTTTGCTTAAAAATAAATGACACCAGGCTGCAGAGGTCAGGTCACCGTGTTATTTTAGTAATATTTATTATATATTATTATAGTATTTATTCATATTTTAAGAATAAGCTTTTTTCATTTTTATTTTAGTCATTTTTTTACATGCTTTTGCCATTTTTATTAGGTTTTGTTTCTTTTAAATATTTCTAGTTAGCCTTATTTTTATTTCAACTTTACTATATTTAAATACTGTAAATATTTTAATTTTTATTTCAATTAGAGTAATTAAAGGGATAGTTCACACAAAAATGAACTATTTCCCCCCCCCCCTCCATTATTCAGAATGCATCTTTTATGCTCAACAGAATAAAGAAACTCATACAGGTTTGGAACGACATGAGGGTCAGTAATGATGAAAGAACAACTAGAAAATGCTATGTGGTTGCTAGGTTGGCTTCTTGCAGGCCTATGAGATTTTTCAGTTTTTAAATGTATTTCGAGTGAATACTGCATTATTTGAGGTATTGTAATCCGAAGAACATGGTTTTAAGTTTTATACTTATGTTTAGATGTTCGTTAAACCTAAAGTTAACCTCAAGTATGAGCAAAAGAGGAAGTGATGCCATAACTATAATGTTTTAAAAAGATCATGGACAGTGATGTCATGGACCGTCTGGAGACACTCGTATGGAGCAAAGAGCCCCAGATGAACAGAGGGCTTGATGGGAAGTGATCAGAGGTTGTACACAAACATGTTTTCATAAACTGCTCAAGGGGGACACAATCCAGTGACCCAGAAATGAATCTGTCAGAAGTCTAAATGAAACAACTAGCAATAGCTGCAAAAAGCACTAGGAAAAAATAGACACAAACAGCAATGGAGTATCACCAGAACCCATCTTAAAAATTCATACAAAGCAGGCATCCAGAATCCTCCTGTCCACAAATAGGACATTCAAAAACTAGTATTTCCAGGGTTCTCTTCGTGGGACAGATAACCCATTAAGCAACGTTATTATGTGTAGTTTTGTCATTGGTTGGTGGGAAATAAGCAGCCACAACAGAGCTGCTTTTATATAAATTAGAATACATTTAGAAATGCACAAAGCCATAAGCAGCCCCTGTGCTAGACTCTAATACCAAAATTGAAAATTAGGCTGTGTTTTACTCACCCCTGATGCATCCTAGGGGTATATGACTTTCTTCTTTCAGACGAATCCAGTTGGAGTTATATTAAAAATTGTCTTTGATCTTTCAAGCTGTTTCATGCCACTCAGTGGGTGTTGCATGCATCAGTCCAAAAGAAGTTAAATAAAAAGCGCCAATTCATAATAAAAAAAAACATCTTACACGGCTCCGGGAGGTGAACAAAGGACTCCTGTAGCGAATTGATGCGTTTTTGTAAGAAAAATATCCATATTCAAAACTTAATAATCACTTTAATCTAGCTTGCGCAAAATCGACCTCATACGTCATCTGCCTGGAGCTGCTTCCGTTTACAACAGTGAGCGCAGATTAAAGTGATTATTACGTTTTGAATATGGATATTTTTCTTATCGCATCGATTGAGCCGTGTGAGATGCTTTTTTTTAATGGATGGGCGCTTTTTATTTAACTTCTTTTGGACTGATGCATGCAACACCCGCTGAGTGGCATTAAACAGTTTGAAAGATCAAAGACAATTTTTAATATAACTCCGACTGGATTCGTCTGAAAGATTAAAGTCATACACACCTAGGATGGCTCTGGGGTGAGTAAAACACAGCCTAATTTTCATTTTTGGGTGAACTAACCCTTAAAGATTTTGTCACGCATGCATTGAAGTTGGCTGATGGTCTATGTCGCGATATGTCACCAAAGTGTGGAGGTGAAGAACCTGAAGAGCTGAGGTAGTCATTGGCACAGAATCTAGAAGAAATGTGAAACCCAGTGACACCTGACAAACACATCATCAATACAAGACCTTTGCACTCAGTTATGACCTCAACCCATAATGCAACCTCACAGTTTCAAGAATCCATATGGCAAGAAGGAATTTCATTCCTTTATTAAAGTCCATGACCTGCTCAAAGTGAACAACAATCGAGAGACTGCAGACATGAAGTCAAAACTTGGATAACCAATTCGTCATGGGTTCCCTCGAGATTTTCATATGGGTTTTTTTCAAATCTATGAGTAAAATAAGATCTGTGGTAAACATTTCTTGGACGTTTTGTTATGCAACGTAAACTGAACACAACAAGCTTGCTTTCTTACTTATTACGAACATACGTTTTTGTCACTTTTTGTTAAAACTGCTTCAAAATTAGCATTTTCAGTGTGGGTGTGTATTTATGCTGTAGAGCAAAATTCAAGTATCATCAAGGTCCTCCTTTTACTCATATAGTGAAAAATCCCAATATAAAAACCCATAGGAAAATCTTGAGGGAATCCATTGTGAATTAGTCTTCTGGGTTTTTGGCATCATGGCTCCAGCACTCAACGCCAATTATGACCATTTCAAATTTTTCTTCGTTTTATTAAACCACCTCTTTCAAAGTACAACCGGCATATAGTCAATGACTTCATCAAATCTCACAAATTCTAATTTTATTAATCACTCTAAGCAGATAAACACGGCTTGCAGTTCAGACCCTTCAATATGAGCAACAATGAGCCCTTTATATTAAAGATATGGGTGTACAACCAAGATTAACAGGGTTCTTTCAACAGATATCACTGTCATGAATCACTAGACTCATGATGTGCGCCTAAGGGAACATGCCTTCAGCATTGTGTAGGACCGGATAAGGAGTCTCCTGCCAGAGTAGCGACAATGTACACCTTCATTGTGTCAATAGATTGAGAAGATACAGGAAATTGCTTCACAGGCTTCATCTTGATAATAGAAGTCACTGCCTTCAGGATCTGACCAATCTGGTTTCTGTTATTTCTTCTGTTGCACTTCTGCGCTACTCTTTTGTTCTTCCACAGAACACAAAATAAGTTATTTTGAAGAATAGCCTAGTTTTTGTGCGCATAATGAAAATCAATGGGGTCCAAAATGACACTGGAGCCCATTAACTTCCATTGTATTGACTGGGACATTCAGCAAAATATCTATGCGTTCCACAGAAACAAAGAAATTCATACAGTTCTGGAATGACATGAGGATGAATAAATTATGACCTAATTTGTTTTTCTTAGAACCATCCCTTTAAGGACTAACTGAGCTTGAACTAAAGCCTGACATCAACAGATCAACAGACAGCGATACCTCTAAAGAGATAAACCAATCCAAACGTGGCACAACGAACAAGTGCATTACTCTGTCTGCATTGTAGCGTCTGCGTAGGATCATGCTGGAGTGTTGGACTGTTTATGGCTTAAAAGACCCTTTTAGCCTTTTGACATTTGCATATAAATTACAGTTCTGGTCAGAGATGTTACTTGTATAGGGGTTGTAAATTGCCAAATGGTTCTTCGCCGTCAAAAAGATTAGAACCAGCCCCCACGAGAATCCTGGAATCTTCTGATCAAAAACATTCCACAGAGAGCTGTGAATGGCCAAACGAACACACACACACACACCCAAACTAACACACACACACACAAAAGACATTTCTTTATTTTAGACTATAATTAATCAGTTATAATTGTATCTGGTATATGCATGTGTTGTGTGTACATTCCTTTGTTAGATTAGATGAGTTACCACTCGTTATTTGTATTAGTTAAAGCCATAAAACACTTATATTCAGGTGTATGTGTGTATCTTTTGTTTAATCTATTCCAGATTATTGTTTCTTGGTATCAATGTCACCCGTTCTTCATTTCTCGGACAATGACGTACAGTATGTGATTGTGAAACGCATCATATGACTCGCACGATATTTTGGGTTAAAACTACGGATGTTCCAGACCGGCCATAAAGCATGCAAATGAGCCATAAACAAGAGACAAAGAAAGTTTCTCCCGCTCAAAATCCATGTCTCTCATGGGTCAGAACACACAGAATAGGAACTCTCAAAAACGATTAGCCCGAAATAACTTTGCTCAGAAAACTTCTTCTTCGTTTGAGACAACACCTTTCAGGACTCTCAAGACCTTCCTCTTGAGTTTTCTTTTCCGGCAGTTTTCACTTTCAAGTAACGTTAGTCGCTGTGGACTTCTTCTTCAGAAGAACCAGAAGTAAAAACTTCCAGCTGACTCCTCACGAACTCATCAAAAGACCGCCGTTATCTACCGCATCCTACTCTTTTTCAGCAATCGAAGCCAATGCAAGTAACCGTTTACAACCATTTAGATGCGTGTTTAATTTTGAGCCCCTTTTTGATTTTTGATTCTTTGATGATTTTCAAGGTTGTGGTTAAGTGATGTGAAATACTGCCATTCTTTTCTATTCTCTATCTTTTCCTTACTTTGTTTCATTCTGTGTATATATGTTTTAGTTAGTTATATGTTAGATATAGTTTCATTTTATTAAATCTCTTATATTCACAACGAATTGTCTCTGTTTACTGTTCACAGTTCCAAGTCAATGAATGTTTGAACCTTTGCTACATTTGGCTAAGAATTACTGCTAGCACTGCACAAAGAAGGACTGTTTATTCTTCCTTGGCCAGGAAAATAATCTTTCCTTGATTTGATAAATGATTATATTGTCTGCTCGTTGGACGGACAGATCAAATAATTGTAAAATTGATTCTGCTACAGTTAATTCTAAAATCTAATCTAAATATTTATTATTAATAATAACCAGTTATAATTAGTCATAAATATTCCCCTTTTTAGAGCTAATAAATAATAATAAACGTTACATGTTTTGGTGGAGATACGCGGGAACATTCAAACTTGGTTTGTGAACAAACAGTATCAATTTATTAGTGTTTTTTATATTATGCGCGCTTAGAGTGAAACAAGTCGCAACGTGAACTCACTCTTTTGGATTGGATGGTTAAGCCACCTCCAGTACTGTATTTTAACAGCCTCTATCTGTCTAACATTTAGTCACTGTGAAATATTAAAGTAAACTGCAGTTTATAATATTAAAATTGTTCTCTAAAGACGAAGAAATCTCTTTGCAGTACATTTTTAATATTATCAAAATCGCTGGTTGGAACGAAGAAATCTTCCTGCTTTGTGATAAAGATAGATTTGAGCGATGCTCCTCTTATCATCTTTTAAAGGCCTTATTTGATAGTATCGCTAGATTGAAGTCATTGCGAAGTTCCAATGTCATTTAACTAGACGATCTAACTCCTTAGGTTTAAACGTTAGAGTAGCTATCTAATGTGTCACCTAATGCAGATTTGATCATAAAAACACTGCGAGTCAGTAGACTGATTGAAATGTAAATGGGAGTTTTTTTTTTTTTTAAAACATTGATCAAGTGAAATTTTGTATAACAACAGCGAAGAAACCCTGTTGTTCATATTTTTATTTGTGTACCTGGCAGCGAAGAAATCCTGCTTCACACACATTGTGCAGTTAAATTGCACAGATGATAGAATCTGTTGGGATTGGACACTGTGTTCTTGTGATAACTGCAGTAAAACTCCGTTTGAAAAGGAGAATAGTCTCTAAAAATTTTCAGTTCAAGCACGGTACCTTAAACTAACGCTAGAGGGCAGGCTGTTTAAGTATCTTAACATCTCGTGAACTCTTTCTGCCTTCCTGTTTTTCAGCGCACCGACTCCCCCTGGTGGGCATTCTCTGCTAGGTCGACTTGGTTACTCTAATTTGTTTGATTTTAATTTCCCATTGGTCATACTTGTACCTGCCTTTCATTTTTTTATTTGATTTACTCATTTATTTTTATTTCTTGTTTTGTATTAGTCTTCATATCCAGTACTTATTTTGTTTTACTTTATTATCTTTTATGTCTTTTATAATTTTGTTTAGTTTGTTTTATTTTGGTGGTCTTTTATTTTTATTTTATTATTTTTTTTTTATTTTTAGTATTATTTTTTTTTTTATCAGGGTTCTCTCTCACTCTCTCTCACTTTACCACTCACTTATTTAAATTTAGTTTAAACAGTGTTTGAATTCAAATTTAAAGTAAATTTCTGTATTCTAGCCATTTTTGTTCACCTACAGGTAACACGCCTCTAGTGCTTAGTTGGTGAAGTACAGTTCCTCCACGCGGTCACAAGGTCCCCACGGGATCCAACTGCAATCACCTCAAATCATCACTTACCTAGATATGAATACTAACCCCATCCATTGTCATAACCCCTACAGCAGTAAAAGGCTTAAATCTTCTCTCTCCTCTATCGCTCTCCCTGTTTTTGATTTGTTGGTTTGTTTTGATTTTACTTTTGTTCTGTTTTTGTTTGGCCTATAGACCAACCTTTGAGAATCATCAAAGAAAGCTGAGTAATAGATTGACGACCCAAGCTGCCAAATTCTTTAGACGATCACGCTGTCAACAATCTTAGTTAGATCCTTTCTGGTGCCTCCCACAACAATTAGACACACCTTGCCATTTGCGACCGAGATAACAGGTGTCTGGTCTACGCTCACACTGGTCTAAAACTGTTTGTTTTCCTCAAGCAGACCGTGCATAGAACATATAATTACTATAATCGCAGCCTGTTAACGCCGTAAATACTTGCATTGGCCTTTTCGTGCTGTCCCTCTCTCCCTCTCTCTCTCTCTCTCTCTCCCTCTCTCTCTTCACCAGTGAGCCAGCATGTCTCGATCATCCAGCCCTGATGCCCACTGGGATCGACTAGAGTCCTGGCTGAGTGCCATAACCGGTACACACCTGTCTGAAGCAGCCGGCGGCCTGCAGCACCTGAGCCGGGAACAGCTCGACGACAACCTGAGCGCCCTGATGTCACACGATCCGACACAGGACTACAGCCACAAAGATCTCACCAAGATCATCGGGCCCCTCGCCCACAACCTCCTCGCTCAGGCAAAGCTGGGAGAAACAAGCACCTCCCGCATGGAACAGGAAGCAGCAGCGCTGAAGCTCCAGGCTGAGGAGGCTCAGAGAAACCTGGTGCTTGCTCAAAGTCAACTGGACCAGCTAACGTCGGAGACTCAGCACCAGCACAGGACGGCGGATGAAAGGACCCAGAGCTGCAGGAGGAAGTAGAGAGACTCCAGAAAGCTTTAACTGATCTCCGTGTAGACACAACACGCCTAGAGCAGTGGGAGAAGGACACCAGAGAGGAACTAAGTGAAAAACTTCAGCGAGCCGAGGCTCTCCTGATGAGAGCAGAGACTGAACTCAAAGAGAGAGATGCTAGGGCCAAGGCCGGCGAAGGCCACCTGCAAAGTTCACGGGCTGAAGTCAGTGCCTTGGTCCAACAAAGAGACTATTTAAAAGACGAACTTGATACGGTTCACCGAGAGCTTAAATATGCATATAGACTGCAAAGTGACTCTGAAAGGGAAATGCACACCACAGAATTTCCCCTAACCAGCAGATTGATACCAGCTAGTCAAGGGTTTCCAGTTCGAAAGGGGGGTGAGAGCCCACTGCTCAAGACATCACCTGCCAGCATCCCTGAACCCCCAGCAGCAGAAAGGGGCTGGGAGCCTTTTCAAAGGCTGTCTTCCAGGCACGGCGTGTCACCTAAAGAATTGGATAAGCTGGCTAGAAACATTCCCACTTTCACTCCAAACCCTGCAGGGGGCCACGATGTGCACGCCTACTTAAAAGACATTGACTTTCACTTGCAAACTGTTGCCAATGTTACCACAAGAGACAGACTCTATCTGCTCCGAATCACCGCCAGCCGTGAGGTGAGGAGCTTTCTAGACCGGCAGCCAGAAACGGTCGAAGGGGATTACCAGCAAATGCAGCAGGCTCTGATTAAAGAGTTCTCTGACCCGGAGTCAGAGCAAGGACTGATTACTGCCATGGACCTTAAACAGGGCAGACAGGAAACCACACAGGCTTACTACAACAGGCTCAGACAGGCCTACTTCGGAGCACGAAACGAGCCAGGAATGGAACAGGATTTCAACTTCAAAACTCTGTTTCTCCGGAACCTGCACCCAACAGTGAGCCACCACTTGGGGGTTCTGGCTTGCCCACGGACTATGTCCACCCAACAGCTGCAAGATTTGGCCCACATTAGGCCTATGTTAAACAAAAGACTGTTTCTGAAAAGACAGGAAAAACCCCCACAATCTATCCTGTCACTAATCAGAGCTCTGAACTTGCTCTAGAGGGCGCCGAGCCAAGCCACACTGACAAACCCGTCAACACAATGTCAAGGCCCTTCCCAACCAGCAGAGAGCAGCATGGCCATGGTGGTGCCCGTCCTAAGCACCAGTATGAGCGCCCCGAGAGATCCTGGGACAGGTCACAACCACCCCTCAACCGAAGGGGTGGAGCCACATGGGAAGCCAAGAGACGGCCCAAGGGGAACCGATACTCACAGACACAAGCACCGAGCTCGGACTGCCAGCAGCAGAACCCCTCTCAACAGGCCCTTGATAAGCCCAAATATAAACCATCCACAGAACAGAACCAGAAAGCTACATCTGAATCAGCAGAGATCATGAGACTTTTAAAGGAACTCCTCCAAGAAAAGCACCATAAGGAAAAGAAAAGGGATGAGTCAGACCAGCTCTGACTAAGCATTAGCTCTGACCCCGACACCCACTCAGAGTCCCCTCAAAATGAACTTCCCAACCAGATCACTGCTAATCCACTGTTAACCACAGAACCAGATATCTCATCACCAAGTGGTGACATCACTCAACCACCTCAGCTGACGGTGGAACCGCCAGAACCAGCCAACATCCCGCAACACACCTCCAGCCAGGACCGCAAAGTACCAGAAAGCGCGGTTTTGGTGGTCTGCCTCCCTGACGAGCCACACAAGACCAGCTCTGACTGCTTGCCAGTCATCACACAAGCCCCAGTGCCGAGACTCCTAGGGGACCTAATCGAAAGGGGGGTGGCCAAAAAACTCTACCTGGCCATCACATTAGAAAATGAGTTGAGGCTGGAGGCCCTATTGGACACTGGAGCTGACCTCACGTTAATGTCAAGCCAACTTTTTGACAGACTTCAAAGTGAAGCCAAGAGACAGAATCGAACTCTTAAGTACCAGAAATGCGTGCTGAATGTGCAATCCTACAGCCAAAATGAGGTTCAACTTGAACTGGTAGCTCCAATTCACCTGACCATCGGCCCTATGAACTTTGTGCACCCTGTGTACATTTCTCCATGTGACACATATCCTCTCCTCATTGGCAAAGACCTGCTAGATCGCTTTGAACCATTGCTAGATTTTAAACAACTGAAAATCTGGGCTCAAGTGCGAGAACCTCTGCCTCCTCAGTCACCCAGACCACCCCAGACAGACTGTCAGGTCACAAAGGTCGCGGGAAATCTCGCCGCCAGCCGCGGGAACGTCTCGTCCCAAGAGCAAAGTTCAAGGTCGCTGCTCTGTACTTTCCAGTTAGCCAAAGACTCTGACACATACGGACCCCACGTTAAGGGGGGCTTACAACTGAATGATGTCACAACAACAGACCCCATACTAGCACTGTGGGCAGATAATTCAGCCATCAGCCTCTCACAGTTCAATGCTCTCAAACAGCACACAACGAACATTCCTTTTGCTAACAAGCGCACACGATTCCCCTTGAATCCCTGTCCATCAGCTATGGTGACTGCCAAGGGCACCTGTGCCTTGAACTTGAGGTGGAATGACAGGTGTCTAACCCATTACTTCCTGGTCCTTACAGACGCACCGCATGATGTCTACATCGGAGCGGACATTCTGATTCGCCTCAGGGCTCACATGGACATGATCAATGAAGTGATATGGGCTCCAATGACCTCACAGTCACCCACAGTTCCTGTCAACCATGAGAACCTCCTGTCAGGCCAAACCATCCCTGAGGCCTGCATGCTAATCAATGAAAAAGAGACTGTAGTACCAGCTTACACCAAAGGGGTCGCTGTTCGACTCAACCTGCGAAGCGGCCAAGCTCTCGGTCACACCCTAGGCTTCTTCCTACCTTCACCCGAATGTGGGGAACTGGGCCTCACTTTGGAAGCCACACCCCTCGTCGAAGTGACATCTCGGGCAACCTACATCTTGTTCAATAACTGCATGGCAACGGATGTCAGAGTGCCTAAGGCGTACCGTCTGGGTTGGCTAGTGAGCTATGACTTTCATGACTTTGAACTAATTCTACCAATTATTGGACCCATCTCAGATCCAATGATTCCAGAAGAAAGCTCAGGCCACACAGTGTTAACAGCACCCTTCAAGATCATCACCATAACCTCAGTCATGCCAGTAGTCAAGGAGCAGGTGTGTAGAACAGAACTAACAGAAGACCAACACTTTGCCGTGTACACGGTCTCTAACAACTCCACCTGCATAAATGACAGCTCGTCTGCACCTATGACCGCCCACAGCACAGAGGAATTAACGACAGCAGAGCCATACCCAGGTTTTGAGACACAAGTCCAGCAAATTCTGAAAGATGCTGATGCCATACAGGAGGATGCAGACCGCCACAAACTCCGTCAAGTCCTTTACAAATACAAGGAATCATTTGCCAAGGACTCTTTAGATTGTGTCCCAACGCACCCAAAAGCTCCACCCACTTTTGTCAAGCAATACAAGATCCCCCTTGAATCGTACGAACCCGTACAGGAGATCATCAACTCTATGCTTGAGAAGGGTGTCATTCGTCCGTGTAACAGCACCTACTCTGCCCCCATCTGGCCTGTCATCAAATCAAACGGCAAGTGGCGGCCGACCATCGACTATAGGAAACTGAATCAACAGGTGCCATTGTCGCGATGGCCGATGACCCAGCTGGAACAGGAGATACCAAGAATCAGAGGAGCCACAATCTTCTCCACTCTTGATGTGGCCTCAGGATTTTGGACTATACCAGTGCATCCAGATGACCAACACAAGCTGGCTTTCACCTTTAGCAATCGGCAGTACACCTTCACCAGGTGCCCATTCGGCTATGCCAACTCACCAGCCGAATTTAACATCTTCCTCAACAAAGCATGCCCGGATGCCAGAGTAAGAGCCAATCTCATCTACATGGATGACATCCTCAGGAAAAGCACGACTGTGGCTGATCACCTGAAGGAGATTGACCACGTCCTGCACCAACTGACCAACGCTGATGCTAAGATTGCCCTCCACAAAGGACAATGGTGAAAAACCAAGGTCAATTACGTGGGCATACTCATCGGACAACGAGGTATTGAGCCACAAACCAGCCGCATCCATGCCATTCAGAACATTAAGCCACCTGCCAGTGTCTCAGAACTTTGAAGTTTTCTAGGCGTGTGCAACTATTTCAAGGCAGTTCATTGAGAACTATTTGGACATTGCACGCCCTCTCACGGCCTTTCTGAAAAAGGACTGCCCCTTCGCCTTGACAGACGAACAGCAAAATGCCATGAATGAGCTGCAACAACATCTGTGCATTGCTCCATGTCTGGCTTACCCAGATCCATAGAAGGAGTTCTACTTGGACGCTGGATTTTCCAGCCACTGCCTCAGCGCTGGTATAGACCAACGGCATGACCANGACCATCATGAAAACTGTTGTCTGAAGAAAGGTAAAGGTGAACTTCGTCAGCCAAAAGGGGGGCTGTAGCGTCTGCGTAGGATCATGCTGGAGTGTTGGACTGTTTATGGCTTAAAATACCCCTTTTAGCCTTTTGACATTTGCATATAAATTACAGTGCTGGTCAGATATGTTACTTGTATAGGGGTTGTAAATTGCCAAATGTTTCTTCGCCGTCAAAAAGATTAGAACCAGCCCCACGAGAATCCTGGAATCCTTCTGATCAAAAACATTCACGTAGAGCTGTGAATGGCCAAACGAACACACACACACACACACAAACTAACAAACACACACACATAAAGACATTTATTTAGACTATAATTAATCAGTTATAATTGTATCTGGTATCTGCATGGTGTGTGTACATGCCTTTGTTAGATTAGATGGTTACCACTAGTTATTGGATTAGTAAAGCCATAAACAACTAGATTCAGTGTATGTGGTATCTTTGTTATCATCCAGATTATTGTTTCTTTGTATCAATGTCACCCGTTCTTCATTTCTCGGAAAATGACGTACAGTATGTGATTGTGAATCGCATCATATGACTGGTACGATATTTGGGGTTAAAACTACGGATGTTCCAGACCGGACATAAAGCATGCAAATGAGCCATAAAACAAAAGACAAAGAAAGATTCTCCCGCTCAAAATCCATGCCTCTCACTGGCCAGTCCACACAGAATAGGAATTCTAGCCCGGAATAAACTTTGCTCAGAAAACAACTTCTTCGTTTGAGACAACACCTTTCAAGACACTCAAGATCTTCCTCTTGAGTTTTATTTTCCCGGCAGTTTTTACTTTCAAGTAACGTTAGTCGCTGTGGACTTCTTCTTCAGAGGAACCAGAAATACAAACTTCCAGCTGACTCCTCACCAACTCATCAAAAGACCTCCGTTATCTACCGCATCAGGACTCTTTTTCAGCAATCGAAAAAACCAATGCAAGTAACCGCTTAAAATTACTCAGATGCGTGTTTAAATTTCAGTCCCTTTTAAGGTGATTATTGGATACTTTGATGATTTTTCAGAGGTTGTGGTTAAGTGATGTGAAATACTGCCATTCTTTTCTATTCTCTATCTTTTCCTTACTTTGTTTCATTCTGTGTATAAATGTTTTAGTTAGTTATATGTTAGATACAGTTTCATTTATTAAATCCCTTATATCACAAACGGATCTCTGTCTGCTGCTCACAATTCGAAGTCAATGAATATGTGAACCCTTGCTACATTTTGCTAAAATTACTGCTAGCACTGCACAAAGAAAAGGACAGTTTATTCTTCCGTGGCCAGAAAATAAATATTCCATGAATTGATAAATGATTATATTGTCTGCTCGGTGGACGGACAGACAATATTTAATTGTAATATTGATCTGCTACAGTTAATGCGAAGATATAATCTAAATATTTATGAATCATAACCATTTATGATTCGTCATAAATATTCCCCTTTTTAGAGCTAATAAATAATAATAAACGTTACAGCATGCTTCACTAATCTTCAAAATGTGTTGTGCGAGACACAGCATGTAGACAGTCCAAGAAATGGGCAATCCATTGGAATGAAGTACAAATTGCCCAATATGTTTATTCTGAATGGGGCAGGCATTATGTCAATGGACACTAGCCTGATTGTGGAGATCAATGACCAATAAACTGCATGTGGAGACCTCAACACAAACTAGATGAAGAAAATGTGCTAGACAGGTTGTGTGTCAAAGTAATAAAACATGTTGCAAGCATTTTAGATTATTATACCAATCATTATTACAAAGCCTGACCAAATTCCAAAAATGCATATTCCTTTTGCTAACTACCAAATATTTCACACAGCAGACCAGAGTGACATCTCAATTTGATGTGCTGCTTTGAAGTTCTTCAGTGGCACTGGCATGGCTTTGACATGAAACAGGACATCCTGGTATTCCCAGCATGTGCTTGAAGCCATGGTGGAACAGCATTCACAAGAAAAACAGTTCTTTGAGTTTGAACTTTACTACAAGCCTTTCTTCATCTTGGATCTGATTTATGGTGAACGCTTGGGCACTGACTGTCTGTGGAAACCTGAATGTTGGCTTGTCAAATAGTGACTTGTACAAAGTGTAATGGCTTCATGAAACAAAAATATTGAGGGTCAATATGGGTCAATGACATGATGCAATTAAATACACCTCTTTTATGATAAGAATGTTTTTAATTTCTGAATTAAATTTATTCTGATATTTTAATAAGTTAGGGTGGTACAACTGTTCTGATATTATAATGGGGGGGAAAAGTCTCACTCAATGAATGAAATGTTTGAAAGAAAACCAATTTAAGCATAGTTTGGCATGATCTTTAATAATTATTTCTTAGAAAAAAATATATTTTAATCAGTGGTTATTTAACACTTGTTGGCCAATTTCAGGTCATGTGGGGCAACCAACATGAAGGAAAAAATACAGCATCTCATCAGATTATTTGACATTTTATAACAAGGCAAGGTTAATTAAAGCGTCCCTATTGTGCCATTTTGAATATTTCCTTTCATGCAGTGCGTAATGTAGCTGTATAATATAATGGAATAGAGTTATGGGATTTAATAAATCAAATCATTTCAATGGATATAGACTGTTCGTCAGCGTGTGATTTTGAATAGCAGGCCATTCCTGTGAAACTCACGCAGAAAAAGGCAGGTAACCACCTACAAGCCAAAAAGCCTGTTGCCATGGCGGCCAGTCACTGCCAATGATATCAGCTCATACTGGTTTACACATAAGGAAGCAGAGGAAGTAATAATAATAATGACTGTTCACAAAAGCTGATGCTGGAGAGAGCAGATTACATCCTGCTGACATTTGTGACAGAATGAGGTTGTATGATTATGAAAGCAGGTGTATTGATTCTGGAATGGAGATCATGGCCTGTCCAAAGAAATACAATAGATTTAGACTAACTGGAACAACTGAATGTGATTGGTCAACTGAGGCATTCAAATTAAAAATAATATATTTATTTACAGTATATAGATATCAGGGATGCACGTTAACTTTTTTCGCACATAGCTTGAAAGTTTTGTAGCACAGGCAACAAATTGGTTACCATCTCTGAAAACAACCACAAGTTGTGCAGTTCATCACTTAAACTGGCATGTGACTGTCAAAGGACATTAATATTCCAAACAAATCCAAATTAACAAGAGATGTTTTCAGACAAACATTTTCTTTATTTGCCAAAAATGAAACAAAAATCCCTTATACACACAAAGTCTCCCAGCTACGTGTAGCTAAATAAAATGCAGATAGAGACGTTTCAACTGATGAAACATGAAGTCAACAAACATGCGAGTGTGGTAACATATGGTTAATCTGTGTTCTTTAAGTGCCTTGGGTATTTATTTTAAGAATAAAGTATATTTATAAAGCAGTGCTAATCGACATAGCCTTTATCACTGTATAGAATACTATTAAATATTATAATTGTTGCCTCATTCTGATATGAAAACATCACAAAAGGAAGTAATTTCAAACATTCGACTGACATTATGAAGTGAGTTTGGAGTAAACAGTTTTTGGGGGTCATTAAATGTTCTCCTTGTTTGACAACAGGTTTGTAAACTGGCTCACACACATTAGGGCTGTTAAAATGACTGAAAAACTAAATTAGAATTTTCCACTTAAATATGATCAAAATTCGAATTATATTCGAATTTAAAAGGCATAATTTCAGTTAGGGGGGGGAAAAAGCTTTTGGCTTCTCTCCTGAGGCCGCATCGAACTAAATATTATGCACGTTTCTTCAAAGCATAATAAAATAACACGACTATTTATGAAAAAAGGTGCATAATGTTTAAAAACCATATATAATTAATAAAGTTGCTTAAACAATTAGAAAAAAAACAGAATCATGCATGTATGTATGTATATTTTAATACAAAGGACCGAAAACCAATCACAAAGAGTAGGCTACTTTCTTCATTTAAAAACATGAGATACAGTGGGATGGGGAAAACCGCCATAAAGTCTTGAGACATGTTTTTTTTAAAAGTTGAACTTGCATTAATATTACATGGCTTTCTAAACATGCGGCTCTCTTGTGCGAGACGCGAGTGCAACGCTGATAGATGCCCCTCTAGAAAATGTGATAAATATGCGTTGTGTGTGAACGGGTTTATTGGTTGCAGTTCGCAGGTAAACATCTACGCCACACTGATGCTATACTTTTCGCTATATTTTGAAGGAAAAAGTAGCAGACGCATAGGGGTTCCAAACTGGTATAGGCTAACAAAGCCTTAAAATGCAATGACACTTACTTGTGGTAGCATTTAGTCGCCATGATAAGGGGCCTTAATGGCTGACTAGACCTAAACTTCGAAGGCAACGTGTTTGCATTCGAATGTGGATTTGTTTGTTAATTCGATTAATATTCGAAATTCGCATTTTTTTTTGACAGCCCTAACACACATGCAGAATTGCACGCGTGCTACTGTGGTAATTTTATTAAAAAAAATTCTAAACATTTGAATCAAGGTCAATAGGTCTCATCAAATGATTTGACATTTTATGAAAACGTAGGGTTAGTCTATAGTCGAGGTTGTGGTGTGACTTCCCCCCAAAAATATTTTTTAAATAATTAATATTCATGTCCCCCCCCACCAATTCAAATAATTCATGCATGTGCAAAAAATGTCTGACTTGTCAAACGAAAAATACTTCACATGCATACGAAAATACACACAACCACAATAAAAGAATATATATATATATATATAAGATATATATATATATCTAATATATATTCTTAAGTAATATAGGCACGTCACATATATACATGCATACACATATACTGTATTTTATATTGCATATTTTTTTTCTGCACATTTTTTCTAGAAAAAAAAGCAACATGTTATCTCAAGGCTTATTTTTTTCTAATTTATATTGCCTATATACATTACAATTTACGAACAATGAGAGAGTTGCCATGATTTATATACAGCATTTCTTATTTTTCCATCTATTCAACCACTACAGAGTGAACTTAGGAAGCAGCAAAAGGATTTTTTTTTTTTTTTTTTTTTTGTTTTGTTTGAGGCGGCGTGCTAAAGGAAAAAACTGTTTGCGTGCATTATGGCAAAACACTCGTATCATGTTCTCTGGTTCCTTGTCATCTTAACCCATACATTCCTCTCACGCATTCCACTCAGCCGATTAAGAAAACCCATCCATTAGAAACACATGCTGTGTTCCAGGGTCACGACCCCATACCTGTCTGTTTCCCTCACTGTAGGATCCCAGAGAAAAGTGGTCGTTTCCTCTAACTATAGTGATCATACAGAAAATATACTGTTGTGCCACTCAGTGAAAGCATTTGAGAGTCTGTCTAAAAGGCCATGACTTGTTCGGAATCTTCTGAGCTTGTTTTGACACAGTGCTGAGTGTGCTGTCAGGTGTAACAACAGTATGAATTAAGTTTGTCAGAACGGTTTACTCAATTCACCCTCTGAGACAATCTTGATTTTGTTGTTTGACCGCTCTGTTTTAATCCACAGAGGAAGTAATGAGGCTTATTGTAAACCAACCACAAGCATCAGAGTGAAACCTTGACCTTTGTGGGCCACTGTGTGTAAACGTGCACATTTCTGTGAAAGGCAGCTGTGACAGGAGTCGTCACATGCCTGTTCTACAACATTGTCAAAGAAGAGGCCGCTGGCGGCCATGGGGTAAGACTGAATGAAGGGTATTGTGACAGGTGTGCGAATGACTTCACTTTTGAGTTTGTGAAAAGGCAGCCTGTGGTGCAAAACTGTTTGCCACATACCGTTGCACTTACATTAACTGACAAAGCTTTCTTGAAAACACATACACAAAAGCAGACCTTACAATAGAGGGCCAGTCTTCAACAGGGCCAACAGTTGGGGTGGGAATATTTAGGCACATCACGATCCGTTCTGATTCCAATTCAGGGAATCATGGAAGGTAAAACACTGAAATACATAGGGCTGCCCCCAACTCAAGATTTTTCTAGTTACCTAGTCGCTTATTCACGCCATTAGTTGAGTCAGTGTGGGCTGCAAGATGAAGTTGACGACGCTGTCGCGCCATCTCTGCAGTACAGCGCATCGCCTTTAGAGAGAAATGCACCTTTATTATGGATTATATAATGAGAGAATTTTTGTTTTTGATTTGAATTGGTTCATTTAAAAGTAGACATTTCCGTTAACGATCTGTCCATCACGGACATAGTCAGTTCTTTTTTTTTCTGCAACTAACCGACTAATACAATTCTGGTCAACTAAGCCTCTTCTTGTCAACTAACATTTAGTCGAACATTAAGGTGGCAGCCCTAGAAATACACAGGGCATTTGGAAGGAAAAAAACACTGAAACACCGGCAGGTGAAACAGCACAAAGTCAAGAAAAGCGCACGTTTCTCACAGCACACTAAGCTAAGCTCAGAATCGATTACTATACAATATGTAAAGTATGTTAAGTATGTGAAGTAGGTAGGATGCCCAAATACTCATAATGTGTGTGTGTGTGTGTGTGTAGGCTATATATATATATAAATTAATAGATAGATTTGACAAAAATTCTGAGACATTGTCTATGTTGCCAATAGTGCAATAATGTCTCACACGAATCACTTTCGAATCTGTGTAACCAACAAACCAGTTATGAAATCTGCATGGGAAAATCTTCTGCCTCCCACACAATTCCAGATCGCGTGGATTCTTTTAAATGAATGGATTTCGCCAGCGAAAATTCCCCGAACAGCAAAAAATGTGAGCGCTTAGAAACAAAGTAACTGCTCTTCATGGTTAAATTCTTGTTCAGCGACACCAGAGTAAACTGTTCTTGTCAGTACACTCTTAAAAATAAAGGTGCTTCAAAAGGTTCTTCAAGCGATGCCATAGAAGAACCAGTTTTGGTTCCACAAAGAACCATTCAGTCAAAGGTTCTTTAAAGAACCATCTCTTTCTTACCTTTTTATAATCTGAAGAACCTTCTTTCACCACAAAGAACCTTTTGTGAAACAGAAGGGTTCTTCAGATGTTAAAAGGTTCGTTATGGAACAAGTTAGACCAAGTCTTCTATGGCATCGTGAAGCAGCTTTATTTTTAAGAGTGTACACAGGTCAAAAAAATAAACAAGCAAAAATTTAAAAATAAGAACAATGGCAACAAAACTAAGAAGTAGGTTCTTCGAGCATGCAAGTGTGTAAGATAAATGCATTTATCTTACACACCTGCATGCTTGAAGAACATACTTCATCAACGGTCTAGACAGGAGTTTTTCATTTAATTGAAGGAATACTGTAAAAGAATAGGAATTCAGACGCAACACTGTCCCACCTAGATGCCTGTATTTCAATCAGCCGATTGTACTTTATGTAATAATCTCCTTTGTGCAGTATGTACTGCAGCCACACCTGATTCCCCTTAATACTCCGCTCTGACTTGTCCTGATCCTGCCTGCAGGTTGAAGCATGTAGAAACTATGTCTACACCTCCACCTTTCCTAAAGCTGACAGCCTGCTTGAATGAATGAGATCATTTTGGTTCCTGCCTCCTACTCTCCACGTCCCAGTTTCGCAGTGTTATACAACAGCAGCCCGGCTGTCCATCAGCATGTCCACATACACACTGCCAGTTCTAATTCTGTTCGTTTTTTGGCTGGAGTGACTCAGTGAAGGATCATGTTTTGTGTGAAACTGAGTATTCCTCCAGGAGTTGACCGTTGATGCTCCAGTAACTTTATAACTGCAAATCGTGATTTTTAGAGGAAACTAGACAGAAATTCCTTTGATAGTCTATAGGAAATATCTAATACTTAATTTAGACAAATGAGTAACTTTACTGTAAGAGGCAAAGCTAAAACTAAATCTGATGAGTGATTGCCACCAAAAGCAGAAATGCTGTCTTTAAAGGTGCCATGTTCAGAATAGAATACTAGCGTACTGCATATTAAGTATACATTGCATACTGCCTGCAAACAGTAAACAGTATGTGAAAAAAGTTCTTACTAACCAATCATAATCTTTTCAAACAGTAGCATGCTATATTTGGCACATATCCTCATCACATTGCATGTTTAATTTTGCTACTAAATTCAGTTTAGTTCAAGTTATTTTACATTTTAGAACTTATTTTGTGTATAATAATCAGAGTACACGATGAGTAAAATGATTGCATGTTAGTATGTTTTGCTAACTTTATTCGGTTCTTAAAGCAACAGCATTAGCCTCTCTGCTGCCCCCACCAGGTCTGGAGCTGGTATGGCGTTTACATGACTTTACCACATACATACTTTACACAGACTTTACTACATGACTGAATAGTGCACAAGGGCCAGTTCCAATACCTAAACTTGTGGCATGTGACAAGAAGTAAGTGCACAAGACTGTCCTGGGAATGCTAAATGTCTAAGCTCAGCACCCTTGATGCACAATAAATCCTAACTATTTATTGGGTGCATCCCAAATCTTACATGTACTTATGCGCTATTTTATGTCATTTTGTAGTATAAATAGTGTGATTAGTGCATCCACACTGAAAATTCCAGAAAGGAAAAAAGTGGACTTTAAATACTCGGATGATGCACTTAAATAACCGGGGGGAGGGGAGAAAAAAAAAAATAAAAAGAAAAAAAAAAACAAAGCGTGGAATGTTGGACACTTCATGCACCTAATTGACCCTTCGCCAGGAGTTTGATTGACAGGCAATCTAACCTATCATAACAGCGAATCTGCCCTTTTTTTCCGACAAACAAACCAGACAGGAGAGTAGATTAACGTCGCAGACTTGAACTTGAAAATGGTGTGTCTTGATGTTCATTCATGTTAATTTTGTGCTATAACTAGTAAAGAGGAAAAGATGATCGGTTCACATGCTGCGCACATGAGGCGCTACAGTGATCTGACACGCATTAAAGAGCCACAAAATGGTATTTAAATGGTTTGAATTTTTTTTTTAAATGACCAAATTTAAAAGCCAAGACTTTCTCATACCAGAAGTAACTTGCTCTGTCTTGTCTGTCAGTGTGTTGTCAGTGTCCTCTTTGCCCATGATGTATTTTTCACTGCGTGAGAACCTGATTGTCAGACGTAGCAACAGTAACTCAGGAATTCACAAGATGTTGCAGGAAAGCTTTCCAGTTTAGATAGTGCATATAATTTGGTAGTAGAAACGTACAGTGTTGCATATTTTATTAGTGCAGAGATAAGTGTGTGCACTTTAAATGTTTTAATTACTTAATTAAAAGCTCCACAATTATTTAATTTTGTTGTCTGTTACATAGGAATTGAAGAAGTTTATATTAAAAAATGTATGAAGCTCTGCAAATACTGTAAATACTACAAGTGTGTCATATTGAGTAATACTGAAAATACATCATGCAGTAGCCAAGTGGTCAAGTGCAAAGACCACAAGCAAGGGCACTGGGACGGGCTCATACTCTGGAAAAAGTAGAGACTAGGGCTGCACGATTAATCGAATGCGATTGTCATGCACATTTTGTAAGTAAAGCCGGTTCTGTAATCAGCAGGAAATCATCATCATGTGCTTTCAGATGGAGCAGCATTTACTACACAGAGCTGTAGTTCACGGACAAGTTACGCAAAAAAATCGCGCGATTGCGATTTATTGCGCGATTCTGAAATCGAAGAAATCGTTTGCGATTATGACAGCTGTTTGCAAAGCTTCTCAGTAAACTACAGCTCTGTGAAGTAAATGCTGATCCATCTGAAAGCATGTGAAAATACCACATTAAATAACACATTTTTACTCCAAACTCACTTCATAACGTCAGTCGAAATAAGTCCCTCTGTGAGATGATGTGACTTCTTACACAGAATAAGGCACGTAAGATATTTCATAGTATTTAAGCAGTGATAAAGGCATTGCATTATAAATATAATTTATTTTAATTAAAATTATAATAATAAGAACTCAGATAAACCGTATATTGCCATAGTCGTGTGTTTATTAGTAACGTTGAATCAATAAAAGCAGCTAAATCTTCTGTTTATCAAATCCTAACAGCTAGCGCGTATTTGGAGTTCAGCGCGAGAAAGGCCTCGGCTTCGGTGGAGATTTAGGCTATCACAGAAACGTGACTTCACTGAAGATACGCATGACAACGCAGTTCTGTTCGGAATCGCGATCTCTGATTTCCATAGCCCTGGTTGCGATCAGATGGATTAAATCAAATAAAGATATAAAGAAAAATTTAAACACAAAAAAAAAAAAAAAAAAAACACAAAAAATAAACTTTGGGCCAAATTTACGTGCTGGTCACAAAAAGAGAGCATAGACTATAATTGATGCACGTGTGTTTGTTTTCTTTTGTTAATCTGTTAATTATATTATAGCCTAAATATTATATAAATATTATTAAAAAAATTATATTATAGCCATATAAAGCTAAAGCCCTGTACGAAAAAAAAAAGACATTCTAATCTTACTGGTTAACGATCGACTAATGAGCTTCGCTTGACGGTCAGGAAAAGAAAAATGAACAAAATGCTGTCATTCTCGAATTCTCCACCAGATGCGTGCAAGTTCAAAAACTTGCGTACATGAGCTGAGACCAGACGTGAGATTGATCGTAGCAACCGCTCACGTCCATATTGATCAATTCCAAGTTTTGCGTTGAAACGACCGTACGCCCAATTTTCGTACGTTCGTTTCATAAATGGGGCTCATTATGTTTATGTCCTGTTTAGCACTGTAAAGCTGCTTTAACACAATCTGCATTGTATAAAGCGCTGTATAAATAAAGGTGACTTGATAAATTTATCCATCCATTCTCCAAACCACTTGTCCCATGTAGGGTCATGGAGATAAACAGTCATTTTTCACTCCAATCTGCTGTCTGGCTCTACATGTATAGTCCCTAGAGTGTGTTAGTCCCTAAGCATCAGTGAAGCTAGGAATACTGGATGTCTGCCCAGAACATCAACCTCTTGCAGAGACTCTCTCCCTTGCCCTTCAAAAGTCCTTGATGCCTCAGAGGCACAGAAGGGCAAAGCACTGACAGTTTGCTGGATAAATGTCTATGTGCATGATGGAGTACTGAATAGCACTGCTGTAGAATGACGTTCATGACGCTTCAATGTCTGACATAATAGATAACGGATGAACTGAAGAGATGGAGAGCAAGTACATTATCTCCAGTGTCCTACTGAACAATCATATGATGACGGATCAGGCCCACACGACCGGCAAGAGCTGTGACTCACTTCATTAGAATTCATCTGAAGTGAATCTGCCTGCGCTGGAAGCTGCATATGTGCTGACTGAACTACTGAAACTAAGACCCTCAAATAAGACTTCAAAAGTCTTTTGAAGCTATAAGATGAATTGACTAAAAAATTTGTATTTATTGATTCAACTGCAACTGGATGATTCAATCAGTGAGTTAAAATTAAAGAACCACATCAGTCCAATTGGTAAATGAATCACTCAGATGAGTTTTTTTTTATTATTATTGGGTCAACAGAAAACACACAAACAGATCGGACATTGCTATTTTATTCTCATGAATGCTTAAATAAAATTTGAATAACAAATTATTACATTTCAGTCTGTTCATCACACATTTTAATCATATGTTTATGTGATTTTAAGCAATTTAGTTCCCATTCCCTGCAATTATATGGAAGAGCGACTAGAACATTCTTCAGAATTTCTCATTTTGGGTTCTACAGAATGAATAGAGAAAGTAGAAGAAAACAGGGTTGAAACAACATGAGGGTTTGTGGGCATCTTTACTTGCTGTTTTCAAATCACTCAGAACTTTATTCTTTGGCTTTTTCAACTTAATATTTTTACATGTTCATGTTTTTATATTATGTTAATGAATATTTTTAAATGCCTGTCATGCATTTTACATTATATTGTGTTGTAATTCACTTTGTTTAGCACTTTGGTCAGCATTGCAGTGTTTAAATGTGCTATATAAGTACATTTTACTTAAAGGGGTCATATGATGCTTTTTTAAAGATCATCATTTTGTGTATTTGGTGTAACAGAATATGTTGACATGCTTTAATGTTCAAAAGACACATAATTTTTCAAATACTGTACATTATTGTAAGTCCTCTATGCCCCGCCTCTCTCAAACGCTTCATTTTCTACAAAGCCCCCTCCTTTGACAAGCGCAGTCTGCTCTGATTGGCCAGCTGCACCAGTGCATTGTGATTGGCCGAACACACGCAAGCACCTCGTCCGGAATGTAACGCCCCTTTACCAATTGTTATTCCCGCCCGGGGAGCGTTCATCTTTCAAAATAAATTGTAAATACAGTAAATAATGGGTCATTAGTTTACATCAGTTCAAAGACCGAACGAGTACCAGCGTCTTGTGACCGAACAGTGATATATGTGTTTTGCAATACACACCACGGTTCAGACACTTACTCTACTTTATGTGACCCTGTCTCTCTCTCACTCTCTCTCACACACACACACACACACACACACACACACACAACGATTCCAAAACTCCGCATTTGAACAGTCATAGCAAATACTTAAACTAATAACAAAACAGTAGGAGAAGCGCCAGATTGTCATAGCAAAGTCAGAATTACCTCCTCTCCTAGGTTCACGAAACGCTCGTCCATAAAATGCATTGCTGTTCTTTTGTAAGTGATCTTAAAGATTCCTAATGCATCTACTTTCGGAAGGCCAAGTAATGTGCTTTTGCTTTCGCCTAGAAACACAAAGCATCTCCCTGACATGCTGCTTCAACACCTAACTGCGGTTACTGAAACCACGCCTTCGTTCTTTGCGTGAACATTTGGGTGGCGTTATGCAAATTTTTCCACATAGTGATGTAGATATGTGGGCGTGTTAGAACGAGCCGTTTTAGGGGGGGCGTGGCATAGTCTTAACTTTGATAAAGAATATCTCCTTTGGTTTTGAGACTTTAGTCTTTGCAACTTCAGGGATCTTATCTATGCACAATCAGCTTGTAACACTCCAAAGAGAAAGGAAAACTTGAAATCGCATCATATGCAGAATTTTCATTTTTGAGTGAACTATTCCTTGAAGTCAGTGGTTTGCCACCTTTTTGACTCCAAGTGCCTCTGTTGTCCACAACAATATTCAAAGGCCCATGACTTTTCACTCATAATTTGTACCTAATAACTAGAAAAATGTATATGATTTTTTTTTTTTTAAAGTTGTAAATAGATCAAAGATTGAGTCCATTTTAAAAAGAAAATAGTTTTTTTGTATTTTTAGTGCAATGCGTTACTTTTATTTTTTTTAGCAATAGTTAGTAAAATTGACTTGCAATTTCTGAGTGAAATTTTGTTTTTACACCATTTTTTAGTTCATGCAATTCGATTATTATTATTATTTTTTTTTTACACATGACATTTCCAGGTCTAGAAATCATCGCACGTTTCACATTAGACTACCTCAATGTTTTTCCTAGACATGAGAGCACTTGTACTTCAAAGAAAAGAAACAGATATTTTTGAAAGCATGAATTAAAGCAAGAAATATTTTGCTTTTGGGCTTTAAATCATTTTAAGTCATCCCGAGGTCCCCTTTGGAAGTTGGCTGAGGCCCCATCCTGGTTGAGAATCAATGTTTTAAGTTCTATTCTCTGTGACACTTGATAACTAAAATAAACATCTGCTAACAATACTTAGCTTGTTTATTTATTGTAAACGAAACAGACGCCCTGAAAAAAAGTGACTGTTGATGACTATTATGATTAATAATAATAATAATAATGACTACTAAATGACTGTACTCTGATCTCAGGTTAACAAGGTAAAAGCTTTAGTATCGACGACTCCATTTCATTTTTCTGTAGCTTATTAATCCATCACACACGCAAGACTAATTACAATTACTGTGATAATTAATGTTATTGTAACAGATGACCGTATATATCCGTCAATCATGTAAATGTATCACAGCGACGCCCCCCTTCATGGATTCATCAGAACATTATCACTGCATTCGGCTTCATGTGTGATGCTGTTGCATTAGAACAGAAGGGACCAAATTCCTCACATTGATTCAGCACAGGATCCTCCAACGTCTGGAACACAATTATACAACAAACCAGCGACACTAGGCTATTGCGGCTAAGGATCCGCGTCCTTAAAAAGCCCTCATTCATTCATTCATTCATTCATTCAACTGGCCCCTCAAGAACACTAGAAGGACGCCGCGCGAGACGGCATTTTTGGGCGCCTGTGATGCCCCAAAATGCTGTCTATGTAGCCAGCTCACTGTGTAGACAATATTGTAATAAATTAAACAGACAAAAAAAAAAAAAAAAAAAAAAAAAAGCCCGACCTGATTTTTTTTTATTTAAACCAGAGCCTCAAACAAAAATATTGTGTATTTCAGAATTAACCCTGAACTGACCATAAACACATCACATCAGAGGTTGTGAGGATCTGTTATGTGTGTGTTGTTTAAACACACAGCTGTGGAGCATGAGTGTGTTCTTACCTGAATCGGGGTGAATCTTTAATGCATTCCTCAAAATCCACCGTCATTTTTGCAGTTATTCCGTCTTTCAGTTAAAAATGTAGCATAGCGTTGCCGGTGGCTGTAATGCGCCTAGAAACGCGAGAGTATCCCTTTCCCCGGTTAAACTGTGACACTGTGACACACTGCTACAGATCTGTGTGGATCCGCTTCAGCGCTGTGCGAGCTAAGGGACCGTCAACAAATAATGCGGTCGAAGAAAATAAGGGAGCGTCTAAATGCATCCCACAATTTTACTGTAATAAACGTGTGTGTACGTTTGGAATATTTGGTGTCTGTGTGTTTGATCCACCAGCTTATGTTTATTTCAATTCTTTTTTATTTCGTTCACAAGGTCTTATTTGTTACTGCATTAGTTTAGGGCTGCACGATTAATCGAATGCGATTGTCATGCGCATCTTGTCAGTAAAGCCGGTTTCGTGATTGGTAGTAAATCTGCATCACCTGCTTTCAGATGGAGCAGAATTTACTACACAGAGCCGTAGTTCCCTGACAAGTTATGCAAAAAAAATTCATTTTATTGCGCGATTCTGAAATCGAAGAAATCTTTCGCGATAATGACAGCTGTTTGCGTAGCTTCTCAGTGAACTACGGCTCTGTGAAGTAAATGCTGCTCCGTCTGAAAGCATGTGAAAATACCACATTTAATAACATATTTTTACTCCAAACTCACTTCATAACGCCAGTCGAGTGTTTGAAATAAATCCTTCTGTGAGATGATGTGGCTTCTTACACAGAATAAGGCACGCAACATATTTCATAGTATTTAAGCAGTGATAAAGGCATTGCATTATAAATATGTTACTTTATTTGAATGAAAATTACAATAATAAGAACTCAGATAAACCGTATATTGCCGTAGTCGTGTGTTTATTAGTCACGTTGAATCAATGAAAGCAGTTGAATCTTCTGTTTATTCAGCTGCAGCGATCGGCATTTCCTGGGTTTCTTCTGCGAGGCGTATTTGGAGTTTCTCTGGCTTTTGGATGGAGATTTACTGCTGATCACAGAACTGTGCTTCACTGAAAGATACGCATGACAATCGCAGCTTCTGTCGAATCGCGATCTCGATTCCATTTCGATTTATCGTGCATTCTTTTATGCATTAGCTAGGAACAAACAATAAGATGGAAGTGTAAAGTATTTGGGTAAATGTAATTAGCTACTGTACTTGAGTAGCCTATCTTTTTGGATGCTCTGTAGTTTTACTGAGTGTCAAAGATATTAGCAACTTTTACTCTCTAATTCACTACATTTTTGAATAAGTATCTGTACTCTTTACTCCACGACATTTGTAATGAGTGTTGCAATTACACATTCCATTTTGCATGGACCTAGCTTTTTCAGCAGCAGTTTATTTCTGCTACAAAAGAAGTGATATCGCCAACTACAGGGCACTGAAAGTACTATATCTTGTGCGTTTTGCTCTTACTCACCCAAACTTGTCAACAAGGCAACTTTAGTTCCTCAGCAAGTAGTTGTGTATCACAGGTGTTTTATATACAAGATATAAGGACATGACTGCAGCCGACAATGAGGCCGAAACCAGCACATTCAGTGCAAGAAGGCCTTATTTGATTTTTTTGCAGTTTTGAGTTGTTCAGTGTCAGAAAATAAATGTGATTGCTCTCCTCACAAATCAACTCTTTCTTGTTTTTCACTGGCATCCTCTTTGATTAGTGCATCTCTGAGTCCACAATTAGTATGCTACTTAGCCAAAGTACTGTTAAAATCAGATACTCTAAGACTTTTACTCAAGTTGCTTTGGAATTGGTGACTTGTAATAGAGTAATTTTCACTGTAAAGTATCTTTTACTCAAGAACAGCATTTAGTAATCTTCATTTTAGTTCATAGTGCATTAACTAATGCTAACAGATTCAATAGTTCGTTTTAATTTTATTTGAATACATACAATTTTATTAAATGTTGACTTATTACAGTTTTTTACGATTGTTTACACACTAAAATAAAAATTTCCACACAATTTGTAAAATTCTACTCCAGTGAGCAAAACACCTCCACAGATTTGCACAACATTACACACAATGTCTGCTTCACCCTTTTTGCAAAACATTACACACAGTGATTTGTAAAACTCTACACACATTTTCACACCTTAGACACAGATAAGGATTGTGAGGTTACTTCCTTGTCATTACAAAGCCCCAGATTGCCAATGACCACACTAATGAACGAACTGGATAATCACATCCACCAGGTGTGGAAGCACACATGTGCTAATTTGAAAACGCAGCACTCAGGTGTGCCGCAAGGTCAGCAGGTGAGTTCCCTGTCCTTCACCAAAAGGGAAGGAGCCTAGAAGAAGAAAGACAGAAAAGAAGAAGAAGAAGAAGAAGAAGAAGAAGAAGAAGAAGAAGAAGAAGAAGAAAAGAAGGAAGAGTGAAAGAGAATGAGAATGAGAATGAGAGGGGGAGCTCAAAGAGGAGATGAAGGAGGTAGAGGAAGAGGCCTAGGTAGAGGAAGAGGTAGAGAAGGACTTGAAGAGTTGATAGAACCTGAACAAAGAAGACGAGGACCAAATTTGACTCAAGAAATCCATGCAACACTTATTGACCATGTTATCAACCATGGACTGACACTGATGGAAGCTGGACAAAGAGTTCAACCAAATCTCAGCAGAAATACTGTTGCGTCAGTAATTCGGACATTTCATCGAGAAAACAGGTAAGCTTACCACACAGTACATTGAAACTGAAGCTTGCTGTACTTATCATCAATATTGTTTACTGTGACATTTGACAGTAGGCTGCATGTGTATTTGTTTTATATATATATATTTTTTTTTACATCGGATTGAGGGTCGAGGACACCAAGGTGGAAGGGGCCCTATGTTCACTTGTGCACAAGAGGCTGCCATTGTGAACATGGTTTTGACCAATAATTGTATCAGGCTGCGAGAAATCCAAGCCAATATCATCAATGATGACCATATTTTCAATAACATCCAACGAGTCTCTCTGTCAACATTAGGTCGAATCCTCAAGAAAAATCAAATATACATGAAGCAACTGTATCGAGTACCATTTGACAGAAATTCAGAGAGAGTGAAACATCTGCGCAATGAGTATGTGGAGGTATGTATTGTTCATCTTACTATGGTGTGGTATTGTGCACTGCTCATAATGTTCTGGCACAAAAAAATACTGTGCAATAGATATTGAATGACATCCTATTGTCTTTGACTGTTTCAGAGAGTCTTGCAAATGGATGCTGCAGAAATTCAACATGAATTTATATATGTGGATGAGGCTGGATTTAACCTTGCGAAAACAAGAAGAGGGAGAAATGTAATTGGACACAGGGCAATCGCCAGGGCAGCGAGGGGGTAACATCACCCTTTGTGCTGCTATTACACAAAATGGGGTCCTCCACCACCATGCAAATCTGGGACCCTACAATGCAAATCTAATACTTGCATTTCTTGACAGATTGCACGAGATTGTCACAGCATTCAACCAAGTGGACCAGATGCGGTACATCGTCGTTTGGGACAATGTCTCATTCCATCGGGCTGCTCTGGTCCACAATTGGTTCCATGAGCACCCTGAATTTGAAGTCTTATACCTTCCCCCTTCCTGAATCCAATAGAAGAGTTTTTTTCAGCATGGCGGTGGAAGGTATACGACCTGCGGCCCTATGACCGTTTGCCCCTCGTTCAGGCCGTGGAGCATGCCTGTGATCATATCGAAGCAGCTTCTCTGCAGGGGTGGATTCGTCACACGAGGCCATTCTTCCAACGGTGCCTTGCCAACGAAGAGACAGCCTGTGATGTGGATGAAATCTTATGGCCTGATCCAGCCAGACGGAGAGATGATGAATAGTTACAGTATTCTTGTTGCTTTTACAGTAGTTTTTCTTCAGAGTCAAAGTGTATGTACTTCATGCAGTAATTTTTATTTGTCTACAGATTTTATTTGTTTCATTGATTTCATTGTTGGTTGATTACTGTAACTGATTATGGTAAGAAATACTGTAAGTATTGAAATAAATACTTGAAATATTCAGTCTGCAGCATCAGTGTTTTGCAGTGCTTGGTAACTTTATAGTAGGCCAATTTGTGTACATTAGTTTGAGATATAGGGAGAATGAAGAATGTTGTGGGTTTGTCACTGTTCTTTTTTCTTTTTTTTTCATCTAAATGATCCCTTACATAATGTGTGGCCAAAAATCTAGCACATGCTATTTCCTAAAATTAGTTTTTGTACAAATGTGTTTTTTATTTTTTTTTTTATTTATCACAGCAGTGTGAAACTGGCTGCAATAGTGTCTGATCATTGAGGACTGTGTTGGTTAAATGAAAACTAATAGCATTTTCACACATGTGTATATGTTTTGACTGAAGCGTGTATGTTTTGCAAACAATCTAGGAATTATGCAAATTGAGTGTGGTGTTTGGATAATTGTGCTTGTATTGTGAAAAAAAGAACCTGGTTTTCAAAATTGCGCGTAAACAATTGAAAAACTGTAATCATGATGTCTGTAGAAGTACATTGCTAGGTTTGATGGGTTTATTCTGCTAAAATATTAATATTAAACCGTGTGTGTGTGTGTGTGTGGTGTGTCTATAATATATATATATACATGTGTGTGTGTATATACGTGTGCGTGTTTTGTGTGTGTGTGTGTGTGTGTATATATATCTATAAGTCAAGTCACCTTTATTTATATAGCGCTTTTAACAATACAGATTGTGAAAAAAGCAACTGAACAGCATTAATTAGGGAAATAGTGTGTCAATAATGCAAAATCACATTATTAAACACTCATTTTTCAGTTAAAGACGTTCATCATTGAATTCAGTGATGTCAACATCCAGCTCAGTTTAAATAGTATCTGTGCAATCAAGTGGACGATATCGCTGGAAATTAAGTGTGCCCAACTAAGCAAGCCAGAGGCGACAAGCGGCAAGGAACCAAAACTCCATCGACGACAGAATGGAGAAAAAAACCTTGGGAAAAACCAGGCTCAATCGGGGGGCCAGTTCTCCTCTGACCAAACAAACCAGCAGTACGGAAAAATCAATATAATACGTAATAAAACAGACGATGAATAATATTAACAGCAATTATTATATGTTGCGATCAAACTTATAGCAAGATTTGGTAGTTCTGTATGTTGTTTTATGGTTGGCATCATCTGAGGTCCTCTTAGGGGTTGCATCATCTCTTCTCAGGTTTTCTGGATCCAGACTGAAGCTTGTGTAAATCCTAGGTACCACGGGATGTTAATCAAAAAACAGAGAAACAAATACAAACAAAATTAGCGTAGCTGCTGTTCCAACCAAAATTGATTTGTTTAACCCAAACTAAACAATAATAATGTGCATTTGATTAGATCTAACTGCCGTAAAATATTATAACTGCAGTACAAGATTATTATATGCATTATTTGAATGCTTGGCCAGATAGATGTGTCTTTAATCTAGATTTAAATGGAGAGAGTGTGTATGAACCCCGAACGGTATCAGGAAGGCTTTTCCAGAGTTTGGGAGCCAAATGCGAAAAAAACTCTACCTCCTTTATTGACTTTGATATCCTAGTTACTACCAAAAGTCCAGAGTTTTGCGACTTTATGGAACGTGATGGATTGTAGCGTGGTAGAAGACTAGTTATGTACACAGGAGCTAACCCATTAAGGGCCTTATAGGCAAGTAATAATATTTTGTAACTGATACGGAACTTATTAGGTAGCCAGTGCAGAGACTGTAAAATTGGGGTAATATGATCATAGTTTCTTGAGCTGGTAAGGACTCTAGCCTCTGCATTTTGGACTATCTGTAGCTTGTTTATTGAAGATGCAGGACAACCAGCTAGCATTGCATTACAGTAGTCCAGTCTAGAGGTCAGAAATGCATGAACTAGCTTTTCTGCATCAGAAACAGGTAACATGTTTTAACTTGGCAATGTTTCTAAGATGGAAACATTTTGTTTTTGTAACATGGGAAATATGATTTTCAAAAGACAAGTTGCTATCTAATATAACACCCAGATTTTTTACTGTAGAGGAAGTAACCGTGCATCCGTCTAGTTGCAAATTGTAATCCACGAGATTCGGTGTACTGTCTTTTGGTCCAATAACTAATATCTCTGTCTTATCCGAATTCAATAGGAGAAAATTATTGGTCATCCAATCTTTTAAATTTTTAACACACTCTGTTTGCTTCGATAATTTAGAATTTTTATCTGGTCTTGTTGAGATATATATTTGAGTATCATCAGCATAACAGTGGAAACTAATCCCGTATTTCATAATAATATTACCAAGTGGCAACATGTATATCGAAAATAGCAGAGGACCTAGGACAGATCCTTGTGGCACTCCATATTTTACTGGTGATAATTGAGATGACTGCCCATTTAAATAAACAATGTGGTAGTGATCGGACAGGTATGATCTAAACCATCTTAAAGCCTGCCCTTGGATACCTGTATAGTTTTGTAATCGATCTATGATTATGTCATGATCTATAGTATCGAATGCATCACTAAGATCAAGTAAAACTAGCAATGATACACAGCCTTGGTCTGACGCAAGAAGCAATTTATTTGTAATTTTAACAAGTGCAGTTTTTTTCTGTGCTATGGTGGGGCCTGAAACCGAACTGAAATTCTTCATAGAGATCATTTTTTTGCAGGAAGGAGCACAATTGAGCAGACACAACTTTTTCTAAAATTTTAGACATAAAGGGAAGATTTGAGATGGGTCTGTAATTTGCCAGTTCATTGGGATCTAGTTGTGGTTTCTTAATAATAGGCTTAATGACTGCCAGCTTGAATGTTTTTGGGATGTGACCTAAAGACAACGATGAGTTAATTATATTGAGAAGCGGTTCTTCTGCTACCGGTAACAACTCTTTCAGTAATTTAGTGGGTACATGATCTAACAGGCATGCTGTTGGTTTAGATGCAGTGATAAGTTATTTAGCTCTTCCTGTCCTATAGCTGTAAGCACTGCAGTTTATCTTTTGGTGCGATGAATGAAGCTGAAGTATTATACGCTGTAGAATCTACATTTGTTATTGTATTTCTGATGTTATCTATTTTATTAGTGAAGAAATTCATAATGTCATTACTATTAAACTGTGAGGGAATATTTAGATCGGGTGGCGTCTGGTTATTTGTTAAAATCTAGCCCTGTGCGAATAAACACTTGGATTGTTTTGGTTAGTTTCATGAGTTTGTGGATCTGCGTCGGACGCCTGGCAGCTTTTCGAGCTGGGGGGGGGGGTTTTTTTTTGTCTATAGCTGGACATACTGTTTTTCCACGCAATTTTAAAAACTTCCAAGTTAGTTTTTCTACATTTGCGCTCAAGACTACGAGTTTTTTTTCTTGAGAGAATGGGTATTACTGTTGTACCATGGCGCAGTACGTTTTTCTCTAACCTTTTTCAATTTGATGGGGGCAACAGCTTCTAATGTATTAGAGGAGATAGTGCCCATGTTGCTAGTTATTTCGTGTAGTTCATGTGTACTTATTGGTACACATAGCAGTTGAGATAAATCAGGCAGGTTATTTGTGAATCTTTCTTTGGTGGCTGGAACAATAGTTCTGCCCGAACGATAACACGGAGCCATATAGTTAAAATTAGTAATACGCAGCATGCACGATACAAGGAAATGTCAGTAACATCATCGCTTTGATGTACGATATCTATATCAGTAAGATCGATTCCATGTGATATAATTAAATCTAGCGTATGATTAAAACGATGAGTGGGCCCGGTGACGTTTTGCTTGACTCCAAAAGAGTTTTAGGTCAGTAAACGCAAGTCCTAATGCCTCATTTGTATTATCAACGTGAATATTAAAATCTCCTACAATTAGCGCTTTATCAACAGTAACTAAT